>JAOEHX010051895.1:0-29987 GCA_025448015.1 Bolborhynchus lineola | reverse complement strand
ATGGGTTGCCCAAGGAAGTTGTGAATGTTCCATCCCTGGTGGTGTTCAAGGCCAGGTTGGACAGAGCCTTGGGTGGCATGGTTTAGTGGCAGGTGTCCCTGCCCATGGCAGGGGGTTAGAACTTGATGACCTTAAGGTCCTTTCCAACCCTAACTATTCTATGATTCTGTGATTATCCAGGTTGCCTCAGAGTACAAAACTAAGTTAGAAAGTCCATCAGCAAAAGTTTGGCTGTGAAATTTATGGCATATTGCCATCCAGTCCAGACTGGGATGCAGAGCTTTAAGGTGTTTTCTGAACATTTCAGACCTAAAAAAAGAGGTTGTTCGGGGTTGTTCATTTTGTTTTGTTCTTTGTCTTTAGATGGTCAGAATTGATGCTTGTGTCATTTTGTTCAGTTCATTTCCCTCATGGAAACCAGAGGCAGAATCTGAAGGTGTAGATTTACTTGTTGCAGTGTGAGTAGATGTTAATGTGCAAAATCTTGTAACAAATCATATGGATTAATTGAATGATTGCAATATAGAAGAATGTTTTTAATTGTAGCGATCAAACAGACAAGGAAAGGTGGTCTTTTTAATGTAAGCTGTATATTAATGCGGTGCTATGAGAGGTACAAGGCATGTTGATAGCCCACTAAACCTTCTCCAGATGAACTCTCGTGGGAGGCTGTATGTGTGTATAGGCATTAACTCTCACACAAAGTTATAAAGTTTTAGTTGAGATTCTTCTTTCTTGCCTCACTGTTTCCGATCAGACAGCAGTAGCATGCCTGACTCCAGTCCTCATAGTAGTCTACTGAAAGAAAATAGGACAACTGACTGTACCTGGGAGAGATAGCAAGATATCTGTTATATGGAAGAGCAAAATGAACATAACTGACTAGTGTCATCAAGGTTAATTTACAGGCACTGAATTTGGTTGAGTTTGTTCTGGTGAGTTTTTCCTTCTTTAATGGATTCATCTGTGGTACCATGTTGCAATCTCTTAGAGCTGCAGATGGATGAACCTCAATACCCACACCTAGAAAGGGGATCTTTAGATACAATTTTGTTTGGGTTATTCTGTTCACTTCTTTTAGAAAAGGGTGATGCAGATATTTCACGTCTAGTATAAGTCCATCGTGGGCCCACAAATTTTGCTACAAAGTAAAGGAGTACATTTTCCTTGAGCATCATTCTGAGATATCATTTGACACTGACACAGGGTGCCCAGGGAAGCTGTGGCTGCCCCATCCTTGGCAGTGTTCAAGGCCAGGTTGGATGGGGCTTGGAGCAGCCTGGTCTAGTGGAAGGTGTCCCTGCCCATGGCTGGGGGTTGGAACTGGGTGAGCTTTAAGGTCCCTTCCAACTGAAACCATTCTGTGATATTATCTGGCCCCATTCAGACTCGCTTCATGCCCACTTAATCCTGTGAATGGTGATTAATGGAACAACAAATGCAGTTGATAAGTCAGTGACCTTCTCATTTCCCACCTGGAATCACTGGGTTATAGCTGAGATTATAGGTATTTTATTCATAGTCCATTGTTTGTAAACAATACCTCCTCTTGCAAGGTAAAGCAGGAGCATGTTGTTGCCTATGTGCCATTTGCCCAAGAGGGTTCCTTGCTTTATGTGTGTGATGATGATTATTCTGACTCTCCTAGTTTAAAATCTGTGTCTTTATCTTTTCCTTGAAGGAGGATGGATTTTTAAAACATGGAAAATTTCCATATTCACCATTATTTTCTCAAAAAGGAATTCAATGTGCATATTCCGTGTTGGTTATTGATTAATTCCCAGGGCAAATGGACTCTTTAGCTTTACCATTTCACTCCAGTTTACCTGTTTTCTGCAAAGAAAGTACATTGAGCTATGATTTTGACAACTGCAGTTATGAAAACACATCTAATTTTGATATTACATAGTCTTAAAATATTACTGGGCAGCTGGTTGGTCAGAATATGCAGAGAAACATATCTGGTTTTGATGTGTGTGGCTGAGCAAATAAATTACCTACACATTTGTAATTTTATCTTCATCAGTTTTGTGCAGGGAAATGGGTGAATGCTCGGAGTAGCCTAAATCAGATTCTCTTCTGCAAAACATTACTGAAAATTAGGTTGTTGATTCTTTAAATAGCAATAGCAGAAGCAACAAATAGAACCAATTAATCTTTATGAGTAGATAGATTCATCATAGTTATCTGTGTGTACTGCATTCACATCAACATCTGGAAATGAATTTAGGAGAGAACCCCTACTCAGGTGTGAGTGCCAATTTATCTGATGCACTTCGACAGATATCACCACCTCCACGTCTTCAAAGATATGGGAAGAAAAGGGGAGTGGAGAAAGGTTTATATCATGATTGCTCGAGCTTGAGGAAACAGTGAAGCCTTCACAAGAATCTCTTTCTCCTGGAAGGCTGAGGAACAACTCCAGCAGCACAGGAACTGGGGGTTGTACAGATTTGGGATATTTTTCTGGTGAAAGGGAATCTTCATTAACCTGTGCCCTAGGGAACCTACTGTGGCTTTGAGCTGGTTTTCTCGAGTCTTTGAAGGAGTTGGGCTTGCACAATGGCATGTGTTTGTCAGGTACTCCTGAGTGGTTTGTAGCATGCACCTGTGATTATCTAATTGGGTGTTTCGATTTTACTGTTGAGCATCCTGCTGAGCAAGACCAGAGGAGACCTCAAAGATGCTCTGAGTGCTGGAGCACCTCTGCTATGGAGAAGGCTGAGAGAGCTGGGCTTGTTCGGTCTCAGAAGGGGAAACCTTAGAGCAGCTTCCAGTGGCAACAAGAAGCCTGGAGAGGGGCTTTTGACAAGAGCCTATAGGGACAGGACAAGGGTGAATGGTTTTAACCAGACAGAGGAGAGATTTAGATGAGACATTGGGAAGAAATTCTTCCTGTGAAGGTGATGAGGCCCTGGCACACGGTGCCCAGAGAAGTGGAGCTATGCACTTGTCTGCCCTATGGCTGCACCCCATCCCTGGCAGTGTTCCAGACCAGGTTGGATGGGGCTTGGAGCAACCTGGTTTAGTGGAAGGTGCCCTGCCCATGGCAGGGTTTCGGAATGAGATGAACTTAAAGGTCCCTTCCAACCAAACCAGTCTGGGGTTCTATGATCCTTTGAAAATCAGACGTTATTTAAGAACACCTGCGTGTTCTTAAACATCAAGAAACTGAAACAGTAAGCTGGCTCAGTTACTCAACAGTAGCATGGGTTAGAGTTGGCAAAACCTGTATTTGACCACAAGCCAAGGCCTTTAAGACCCTGAGGGGTTTTTGTTGTTGTTGGGGTTTGTTTTGGTTTGGTTTTGTTGGTTTTTTTTAACATATACCTGAAGTGGGGCTCAGGTATTGGAAAGCACTGAAGAAAAAAGCCTCAATGAACACCTATTTATGCTATTTTTAATCTGTGCCTTTTGGAATTGAGCCCAGGAGCAAATGTGAATGGTGGCAAAGGCGGCTGTTAGGTATAGGAATGCCTGCTATTCTCTCCAGGCATAAGTCAAATTGACAGGTTGTTTAAGTCTTAGCTGAAATGTGCTGCTCTTTAAAATAAGAAAAAAAACCCCTTGTAACCAGAACCTTAATTATCGTAGTAGGTGGCAGATAGAGCTGCTGAAATACCTCTTGTTCAAAATATTCTATTTGATAAGCGGTAGCATTTATCAAATATTTCCTATCACATCCATATGGAAAAGGTTGATTGACAAGCTTAGCTCATAAAAGTAAAGAATTTAATTGTCCAATGGCTCCTGAAGCCTTTTCCCTCTGAGAGGTCTGGAAACCTCATTTTAACTCAGTACTTTCACAGTAATGCTGAATTTGATGCACAGCCACAGTTGAGAATGGAGTTGAACAGATAGCAGGAGGAGTAAAAGTTTTTCTTTCAGACATACTAGCAGTGAAAAGTTTCCAAACTACTAATTAGGCTTATAAATTCTCTTCATCCATTCTCCATAGTTAATATGCATTTCATGGAAAGAGAGATGCTCAGGTGAGTTTTGCACATGTAGGTAAGGGCACATGTGTAGGATTTTCTGTGTACCTAGATATAGCTGTAAACCAGAGATACAAAATTGGGTATGAGGAAGAAATCCTTTACTGATAGGGTGGTGAGGCACTGGAATGGGTTGCCCAGGGAAGTTGTGAATGCTCCATCCCTGGCGGTGTTCAAGGCCAGGTTGGACAGAGCCTTGAGTGATATGGTTTAGTGGGAGGTGTCCCTGCCCATGGCAGGGGGTTGGAACTGGATGATCTTAAGGTCCTTTCCAACCATAACTGTTCTATGATTCTGTGATTCTGTGATTTGGGTTTTATATATATGTGCTAGAAATGTTGTCATTAAAATAGAAGTTAAAAATGAGAGATGATATAAAAGCGTTTAAATATATTAATTATTCATATGGCAAATACTTTGTTTGCGTTCTCCACTATTAGACTTTCATTTAATCCCATATATTACTCCAGCATCATTATTTACAAACACCATAATCAGTCTCAAAAAGTGACACATCCTTTTTTTGCCAAAATGTCATATTCAGCAATAACACAATATCTATACTAAACAGGACAGTTACTGTAATTGAAGGTCAATTATAGAATCAATTAGGTTGGAAAAGACCTTTAAGATCATGAAGTGCGACCATCCTCTTAACTGTTAACCATTAATGTTAACTCCTAAGATCATTTCTGCATCAAAATAGTTCAAACCTTTGAATGAAATTTCAGAAAGTTAATACAAATCTTAATTAATTTCATGTGATATTTTACCAGATAGAGTGGAAAAGGATTATGATTTTATTTTTTTCCCCAGAATAAAATACTCTAAGTATTGAAAGACACCCTAAACTTGACCAGATTAATGACTGAAAACAAAATAGCCCTTTGTCAACCAAATAAATGCCAAATGAAGCTTAACATTTCCATCTTCTAACATACAGAGTGCATCAACACATCTCTACAACCGTCAAAACAGCAGCCTATGTGCAAGTGCATTTTGTGGTGTGCAGTTGACTCCATTGAATAGATCAAATGTTGTCAGGAAACTGTATGGGTGAAAAACATCACTGAGAACTAGAACACATACACAGCTGTCAATAAAGGACAGAAATACTCCTCTGCAGGAGAGTACTTCTTGTCTTTTTTGAAGTGCATCTCCTAACACTACACACTGCTTTGGTAACAAAGCAGAGTGGGCTTGGAGCACAGGAGCCTAGATTCCTTTCAGATGAGACTAAATGGCCAAGTGCATTCTCAGGAAGGCACCTGATATGCTCCAGCTGCAGATGGACACTCAGTCCACAGGAACATAGAATAGCTTGTCAAACAGGAGATCCATCGAAGTGTGTAGCATAGATATTGGCTCCTCAGAGGAGCTGCTTTGCTCTGCAGACACCCTCCAACAGGCTGTGCTTGGTGGAGATGCAGAATAATCTGTGTCTCAGCCATTAAACTGTCTTACCTATGGAGCAGGGTAGTCATATCCAAACCACTACTGGGGCTAGTGTCAGTGAGGCACACATTGAGCCTCCACTCATGCCTTGTAAATGTTGGAAGTAATGTCAACTGGAATGTGCCAAAGCAGTGCCAGTGACCCTTTTGACAACGTCATGGTTATGGCAGTTTTTTTCTCCCAACCGGAAACAACTTCGGATACCTTCAGTTCAGCAGTTTAGGTGCAGCCCCTTTTTACCCAAGCTAGTGCTTCAAGGAGGACTGTCTGAATCTGGACTCATAGGGTTTGGGGTCCTTGGTTGTGTGGCAGACCCGTATTTCTGACTGAGCTACAAGCCTTGGTAGTTTTAGGCCCGTTGGGCTGAAGAACACAGTGCCCAAATGACCCCAGAAGCAGGAGCGCTCTGCGTGGTAGGGCTGCCCAAGCCAGGCATGTGGGAGCCCTAGTTGATATTAGAATAAGTATATTTAGGAGGAGTTTCTCAGCCTTCACAGCTTTGTAGATTTTTGCAACTACAGGCATTCTGACTTTATTATTTAGTAAATTCACAAGTTATTAAAGAGTCATTTGTGAGAATTTTCATGAAGAGATGGTACAAACAAACCTGTGACAGTAGCAGAGATGATAAATCCCTGATAGAAGTGATGGAAATATCAGGGAAGGAAGGGTGCCTACTGCAAAAGTTCTGTCTCTGAAAGACAGGGTTAGGAGGTATCTTCTGTACCTTTCCTTCCCTTGTATTGTTTCCATGTAAACATTTTAGGTCTGGGAAGTGTTTTCCTGCTCATCACAATAGAATCGCAGAGACCAAAGGTCAGAAGGTAAACTTGCAATACATTTTCACAGGCTGAATTAATACCCATGTGATTAGTAGTAGTCAGAGTATGGGAATGGAAAGAGTTTCTACCAGCCTTTTTCCAAAAATACTCAAGATGTGTCAGACAGTTTTTGGTTGGGTTTTGTTTTCACTGTGATGATATACTTTACCTTCCTCTTCATCTTATGAGAATTAAAAATACTGAATTCTAAAGTCTTTTGCTAGAAATACATTGAGTGTAGGAGATAAACGAAGACAGAAATACCAACGCACCACAGTCTGTTACGGAAGAAGTTTGTTGTTATTTCAGAAGTCACCGCATTCAACCTCAGAAAGAGCAGATGGAGTCCCAAAGAGCCATCTTGAATCTCAAATGTGTAGTGTTGTAGTAAAGTCCTAGTAAATGCGCTGAGGTAATTCAAATAGGTAGAGATCATGAACTACTTTTTGGTTCAGTTGACTTTTCTTTGGCAGTTTGCATGGTCTCAGGCAATTATTTCATAAGCATTAAACAATGTACCTTTGCACAACTGTAGAAGTAGGAAGATGCTGCTACCACATGATTAGTTTGCTGTTTTACAGTGCATGTCCCAGAGCCTAGAAGGAACCTCTCTCAGGTGACTTAATCAGAAGATCCCCAGGGTCTTCTCTCTGCCACCCTTCTCTACTTCAGTGTGGACAAAGCCTGGCACTGGCATTGTCCTGCTGTGTTAGACCAGTGATCTAAGCATCCTCTTTGGTGTGGTGCCAATTTATTTAGGGGATATTAAGTCAGACACAATTAAGCCTTTGTAGGTCTCGTGGATTACAAGCCAAACTTTTGTTGCATGGTTTTAAGATTGATACAAGTCAGAAGTGTTCACTGTTACATGCTTTTCTCCCCCCCCTTTTTTTTCTCTTTTTGTTTTTCCTTCTTTTTTTTTTTTTTTTTTTTCCATTTTTTGTCTACAAAATCCTTTTTTAAAACCCTGCTTGGTTCCTGTTGATGTTCAGGTCATGCATGGCACTGCAGAGCAGTCCCAGGGTCTGGATTAGATAGAGAGGATGCAGATAGGATGGGTGACTGACACCAACTCTGAGAGAGTGCATGAACAGAAGGTGCAAAAGTGTATGCTGAATAAAAACAGAAGGTTGAAAGTGGAGTAAGTGATGAGAGGGGCTCTTCATAAGGGTCCTGGCAGCTCCAAGTACTGGAAGTCCAAGGGAGATTTAGATGAGAGATTAGGAAGAAGCTCTTTCCTGTGAGGGTGCTGAGGCCCTGGCACAGGGAGCCCAGAGAAGCTGTGGCTGCCCCATCCCTGGCAGTGTTCAAGGCCAGATTGAATGGGGCTTGGAGCAACCTGGTGTCCCTGCCCATGGCAGAGGTTGGGACTGGATGAGCTTTAAGGTCCCTTCTAACCCAAAACATTCTGTGATTCCATGTTTCTGTGAAGTCCCTCTGTTAAGTCTGATTTTGTTTGAGGTAGAGGATGGAGGGTTACACAGGTTCCTTCGTGCTTTGATTCCGTCAGTGTTAGTAGGGTGATAGATGTATGGTACTGATAGCACAGTGAGCCAGCAAGGGGGAGCATCATCACTGGCGGCTAGGAAAAGAGCTCTGGTTGGGTTTGTAGGAGAGGAAAGTGCTTCAACACCTCTTGGGGTGCATTGTGCTGGGTAACCACTGGATAAAAGCCTTGTTCAGCTATAGTAGCCCTGGTTTTATGAGGAGATAATAAAGTCTTGGGCAGAGATGCAATGGTGCCAGTGGCACAGATAACAGATACTTAGGTGAGAGGAGGAGTTTGAGGGCTGGAGAGTGAGATGGTTAAGGCGAAATAATGAGCTATATGTTCCAAAGGGGCCACTTATTTTGAATGCCCTACTTTTTAGGTGCTGCAATGTGGACTGCTTAGGTAAAACTCACGAAGGGGTTAGAAGTGAAGTGAAAATGAGTTCCCATTTCTACGTTGCTTTGCACAAAAGAAAAATAACAGGAAGAGTATGTGACTATTTGAGAGGTGAATGTTTCCCAACTGAAGAACATTTTTAGCGTAACAAGAAGGCATATAATCACCATAGGAGTGCTGATATTAAAAAAGGAGAAGGGATGGTGAAATATTTGGGGGGAAATAAATATTCGTTGCCCAATTACATTATAGCTAATAAAATTAGTAATTAATAATGAATTATTAATTCTTAAATACTATTGCTACTTACCACTGGAAAAGTCGATTTACAGCTTAGTATTTAGTGGGACTGTTATGCCCTACAGCAGCAGGTAACTACTAATATATAGATCCATCATCTGAGCCTGCTGCAAGCAGTTCTGGGAGTTACTGTTTTCTCAAAATGCTCAGTATGGGGCTAAATTCTGTCTCTGGCTTTCTATGTGAATGCTAGTATCTGCAATGCAGTCTTTTTCGAGCATATATTACTCATTTAATACGCATGTCTATTACATATGCCACTGTGTTGACCTTTCTTTACCCTTATTTCTGTTTCATTTTGCTTGTGCAGAGAATATCCTTGGGGTTTGGCTGCCCTGTCAGTCAAACTTGCGCAAGCCTGTTTTTAAATCTTGATTTGCCCACTTTTCCTCTTGATTTTTCCGGAAGTATTACTTAGGTTCAGGCTTATAGCTGTTGTTGGGGATACAGTTCAACATATTTTGTGTTGTGTTACAGGCTGCCTCAAGTCTGGATGAGTTGGGCATAGATAGGGCACAGGAGTTTGCTGTGGTTCCTCATACCAAAAGGTGTATTGCAAGTTCCTGTCTGTCCAAGCACAGTTTGGTTTTGAATGATGCGCTGAAATGCGGAGCAGCATATGCCATCCCTGGCCAGGCTGGATGTGGTTCTGAGCAACCTGATCTAGTTGAAGATGTCTCTGCTCATTGCAGGGGTGTTGAACTAGATGAGCTTTGAAGGTCCCTTCCAACCCAAACTATTCTATGTTTGCCAGGATCTTTGTTTTCTCTATTGAGCTTGTTTCTCAAGCTAGTAAGTGGTGGCAGGAGGTTGCCAGAAATACTTGGAAAGTGGGACTCAGATATTACAGCTCTCTTTTCTTAGGTCTCTGTCCACTAGAGATGGAAGAACTTATCCCATTCTTCTTTCTGCACCCTTGTGTCTTTGCTTTGGACTTGCAGCAAGATGACCAGCACATGTGATTTGCATTGGTAGGAGTTTACACACAAACAGCACTCTTGTTTAGTTCACTAAGGAGCTGTCCTACTTGGCTTTTTGAAAATCAGAGTCCTTGTTTTTTGTCAGTGATGTCTATGAGGATGGTAGGATAGATTTATTGAGTACTTCTGTTTTGCCAAAAAGCTCTCTTGTGCTATATATCACATATTTTTGTTGGCTCAGTCTAAAAGTGCTGAGCCGGGGTGGCAAGGGAAGAGGTGAAAACTTACCAGCAAGCCCAATCCTAGAAGGTCTTTGCTGTCATGAGCAGTTGTGAAGATAGATGCTAGCATCTAATAGCGCAGCAGGCTTTTTCACTGAGATGGGATATATACATATATATACATATGTAATTACATTAGTTGATTATAAAAGTGATTCCTTTGATATCTCAGAGTGATACGCTCAGGGTAAGGAACATCTTTCAAGGGCAGGACAGCACATCTCGGATGCAGTGTAGTTAAATTGTGGTGTGGCGTCAGTATAGGGAGGTCTTCAGCCGACTGAAAGAGCTGCACACATTTCATTACCTGTTGATCCTCTGTTGCTGTTGAGAGCAGTATTAAACACCAACAGCTTCTAAATTCTGCAAGGTGTTACACTGAGCCCTTATTTTCCATTATAGTTTAGGAAAATATTACTTAGTCTGATACTTATTTTTTTAAACTACTCATAAGAAAAGAAATATGCCCTCATAACCTGGAGCTTTGTATCAGGAGTTTAATATGTATTGATAGTAATGTATCTGTGTCTCATTTAGTGTGCTGCCGTTGACATATGTACATTAACAGCTTCTTTTTATTAAGATAACTCCTTGATAATGCAGTGAAAGATTATTTGTGGCAAATCCGTTGCTAGGTATTGTGTACATAGCTGTGCCTCAAGTAATTCATATAAAAGAGATTTCAAGGGAAAGCATTTGTGTGTCAGCTTTTCATTTTGTTTCTTTGCCTTACAGAAAACAATGAAATCTGTTCTGTTTCTGAAACGAGGTGCATATGGCAGAGCTTAGCATTTTGGAGAATGCTGGGTACTCCATAAACTTTGGTATACATACGGTAATTGCTTTCAGAAGAAGAGTGTGACATGTAGCTGAATTAAATAATGCATCAATTAAGCTAATTCTGCTTTTCATGCTCTTTATATAAGGAGCATACTTTTAAACATGAAATAGTTCCATCTAAGAAATAAGCCCTAAAATATTCCTTTCCTGAAATAGAGCTGATGCTTCAGACAAAGCCGTTTCAAAGTGATATAAAGCTCTGGGATAATTTTTGCCTTGGTCATGTCTTTCACTGGCTGCAAACATTGTTCCTTCAGCGCACAGGTATGGCACAAGAATGCTGTCCTGAGCTGATTATATTATCCAATTCCTAGAAAGATTCAGTTTCAAATTATTATGTATACTTGGGCCTGGCTTATTCATGGCGTGAGCAATTTCTCATATTTTAGACACATTTACATTATACCCATATAATCTAATATAAAATAATGGGCATAATATGAAAGAATGGTGTAAATATAATATAAAAGAATGGAAACAGTATAAAATGATGAATCTCTCCTGCTTATTCTTGCTTTAAAATATAAACACTATTGTGAGTATTATGGAATGTCACAGTCAAAATCCCACAGAGGACAGCAGAGAGACTGATCAGATCTCTAGAGTGGAACTGGATAGAAACAGTTTCTTTCTTCTCTTTTTTATGTTTTTGGTTTTTATTTTAACATGTTCAGCTGTGACAGAATCGTCTTGGGAAGAACTGAGAGCAGTGAGTTGGCTGTTCCTGTTCACTTTCCTAAGTAACAGGTCCACTGCAGTTGACGCTGATGGCGTCTTTCCTCTTGCTGTTCATACCTTTGTACCGTTGAAGGGAGATGGACAATTAGGTGTTTCTCAAACCCTTAGTGATATCATCTTGAAGCTTAGTTTTAGCATCCATGGATGTTGAGTTCCCAGCTTGGTGGGAGGGCAATGAACATCGACAGCAGATGAGTCTTTCTGTAAAGGTTACTGCCTTTAAGTAACCTTTACAGCTTACAGCCTGTAAACTTATAGCATCTACACATGGATAAGTTAGTACAGGAACATACAATGTTTGGATTCTATTGAAAAAAAGCAAGCTATATCCCCACTTACTGTAGCAGTGTAGGATTGTGGTTCCTATTTAGATTAACCTAGCCCAGGTTGCCAGGTTGGATGGGGCTTGGAGCAACCTGATCTAGAGGAAGGTGTCCCTGCCCATGGCAGGGGGTTGGAACTGGGTGGACTTGAAGGTTCCTTCCAACCCAAACCAGTCTGTGATGCTGTGATTTAGTTTCAGAAGCTCAAAATATGGGTGTATTTTTTGGTTGAAGAATGTAAAACCCCACAAAACCAGAGACCAGCACTTCAGTGTGCACAGGCTCTGTGGTTGTGGCAGTGTTGTGCTGATCTTCGATGGATGTTGGCTTTACCAGAAAGGAAAGATAAAACTCTTGAGTTTCTGTATTAAAATGCAATCAGAGGTGACACATCAACCCTATTTTCCTTGTTAGGAGCTGTTTAGGTTGTGCCTGGTACAGCTGCTCTGTGTGCAGTTAATGCCAAACACTGTTTCAGAGCTGCCAGTTCTGTTGGGTCAGAAGAGGACGAATTAAGGACCAGTACAGCTGTTTCTGCGAAGCAAAAAAAGTTGGGCTGGCAAAAGACCAATTCCTTACCTGTTTTTAGCAGAAGAGACTTCCGGAGGCTTCCTTCATGTGAAATGTTCTTATGTAAGCAATTGCCAGGCAGAAGCCTGACCTCAACCAACTGAGAGAAAACGTAGATGTCTTACAGGAAACCTTTCATCTCTTTCACCAAGATGTGTAGCTTCAATGCTAAATAACTTCAGCTTTTCCATTAAAAAATCTAGGCTAGGAGAAGCTTAGAGAAAACTAGGAGAGCAAAATTCTCAATAAATATTGGCAAGTTTTTGCGCTTCTGTGTGGATTATATTGATGGTCATTCTTAAAAACCCTTTCAAAAGTGTAAGCCTCCACGTGCAGCTGCTCTGATCAAAATTGTCTCAGTCTGGTTTTGAATAGCATCTGTGCTTGACTGACTGTGGTTTTTAATTCACCGTTCTTTCAGGAGATAGCTTTTTCTATCAGCAGTACATGGTTGAAGCCTCTCAACTCTGGAAGGCAAAATGCAAAGGTTACCAGAATTCTCTTAAGCAATGCTAATGTCATTTAGGAGTCTTTTAATTGCAAGCAAAGATTAGTTTTATGGTCTCCATCACATCCTTTGCTGTATGTGCGTAATGCTGTATAGTACATAGCAGTTAATACGCAGTGCCTTGTAAGCTGGTATAACTGACCCGAAAGCTCCATTTAACGTAATTCTCCATGTTACTAAGCTGTTTATCCCTGCTGTGACCTGCCTATTTACAGAAAAAGTGGGTTTGTTTTTGAAAATCCTTCTTGCCTTTTAACAATGGTTTGTACCTTTTTAAAAGGTTTAAAAACATAAAAAAAAGAAAAGCCCTGTCAGATAAATCGGGGCAGTTTTGCTGGTTCTAGGGGTGGTGGCAGAGTGCTGGCATAGGGCGGCCACAGAGAACTGAAAAGCTCTCACTGCTGAGACACCAGGCTGTGTTATGCCTGACCATGGGGTCAGTGCAGTTTGTACCTGGGGATGTGAGGCAGCTGAAGAAGCAAAGTGGCTGATGGCGTTAATTCACATCCTTATAAACTCTTCTAATTTTTGGCAGTGAATCACAGAATCATAGAATCCCAGACTGGTTTTCATTGGAAGGGACCTTAAAGCTCATCCACTGCCAATCCCCTGCCATGGGCAGGGACACCTTCGACTAGTCCAGGTTGCCCCAAGCCTCTTCTAGTCTGGCCTGGGATGGGGCAGCCACAGCTTCTCTGGGCACCCTGTGCCAGGGCCTCACCACCCTCACAGGGAAGAATGTCTTCCTTATATCTAACCTGAATCTCTTCTGTTTAAATTAAAACACTACAGCCTCCATTGTTGTGAATAGGACAAGTCAAGTACTCCTCTGAAGCACTGCAGCCGCAGCAGTGAGGTGCTGTGTGTGCAGTCCTAGGTTTGGGTGTAGGGAGAAAGTTTCAGACCCTACAATTTATGTCTTATTCTGTGTTTCTAATTTCTGCAAGATTCACATTCCTCAGTCTCAGGGAAGTTTACCTGCAGTTTCTTCTGACAAAGAAAAAAAGTGTGGTGTGTTTGAAGCAGCATTCCTAGTATGTCCCAGCACTTGCCTGCAGCTTCAATTAAGTTTATCTAAAGAAGTGCTCTACCAGATGGTCAGCTCTAATTATTTTCCATTATCACCGCTGAACTGCCCCATTCTCAGACCAGGCAACAAAACCTCCATCCTTTTTGTTTTATTTCTTTCTGGAAGTATACAAACACAAAATGTTAAATACAGTGCTGGTGCCACATGGGTGCACATTTGAATGACTTGTGGTTTTTTCCTTTTTTGTAGTTTTATGGCATGGTTTTGTAGTTTATTTCGAGTGATTTTTCCAGATGCCAGCTGGTTTCAACTCAGGAAAGAAGAGGTTGGGATGGAAGAAGTATAGGCTAGAGCACTGCTCTTGTTCCAGCTCCTTTTACGTCACTCTGAGAGCAAGAAAAAATGACAATAAATGGTTCTAATCTACTCGTACTGATCTGAATTAAGTGTAAAGTGGTATGGGCTTAGAGTTGTTGCTTGTGGATTCAGCTTTGATTATAAAGGGAAGTGTGGTAGGAACAAAGGATTGCATCATGGTAAAAAGATGTTAAGTCTCCAGATACCATAGAACCATAGAATGATGTGGGTTGGAAGGGACCTTAAAGCTCATCCAGCTCCAATCCCTTGCCACAGGCGGGGACACCTTCCACCAGACCAGGTTGCTCCAAGCCACATCCAACCTGGCCTTAAACACTGTCAGGGATGGGGCAGCCACAGCTTCTCTGGGCACCCTGTGCCAGGGCCTCAGCACCCTCACAGGGAAGAATTTCTTCCTAATGTCTCATCTCAATCTCCACTCTGTCACTTTGAAACCATTCCCCCTTGTCCTGTTGCTACGTGCCCTGACAATTTAAATAATTATACAGAGTCAGATAGGTAATATCAAATATCTTCACAGTGAAGGTTTTCTGATTAATAATGGAGTGACACTAATTTACACCAGCTGCAGACTTCTACTCAAAAATAAAGTGCTCATTCATTGCTTTTGGCTGCATATCATAGAATCATAGAACAGTTAAGGTTGGAAAGGACCTTAAGATCATACAGTTCCAACCCCCCTGCCATGGGCAGGGACACTTCTCACTGAGCCATATCACCCAGGGCTATGTCCAACCTGGCCTTGAACACTGCCAGGGAGGGAGCATTCACAACTTCCGTGGGGAACCAAGTTCAGTGCCTCACCACCCTTACAGTAAAGAATTTCTTCCTCGTATCCAATCTAAACTTCCTCTATTTAAGTTTGAATCCATTACCCCTTTTCCTGTCGCTACAGTCCCTAATCAAAAATGAGGTTGAAAAAGAAACAGATCAGTTGCAGAAATGCTGATAGCAATGATGCTCTGCAATAGGGAAAAATACAAAAGTAGGAAAAATAATAAAAACAGTAGTCCACAGCTCAGACTGAGGAGGAACTGTATAATTAATAAAATTTGCAAAGCGTCACTCAAGTAAACAATGTGGTTTGGGGCAGATTGAAAATAGAAGACCAAATTCTGTGTTCAGCTGCTTATATGGGATTTTGTCTTCAAGGCAGAATTTACCTGTTAATCTGAGAGGATAACAACCCAAAACAAGAGAAAGAATGTTTTAGTGGTAGCACAAATGACAAGCATCAGGCAAATGTGCTAGTTTTAAGAGAGCTTTAATTGAGAAGGTTGGTCTTGCATAACAGTAGTAGAGTAAGCAGCTAATCCTTGAACCTGTCCTCTAATAAAATACCATTGTTAACTCTTTCCAGCCACAGAATGATAAGCAGTTGATTCCCCAGATGCAGTGGTTAACAATTCCCATTAATACCGTGGTGCAGCAGTTTAGGGAATAAAGCAGCATGGAAAAGGCATGCAGCTGCTTGTGAGGAAAATACTATATTGCTGGTCTAGCCCATAAGAAGCTTGGATGGCAAAGAAATGGTTAAAAATTACAGCATTTTCAGAATAGCTAAGAAGGTGGATGTAGAAATGTTTGTATCGGTTCATCTCACCCTACCAAAGTGTAGAACAAGGCTGAGTCCTGTGAACACAGTAAGGAATAGTGGGTGAAGAATGGTGGGGTAGTGTGAGACTGCCTCTCCAAGATCTTTGGTAAGCTGAACATTGCACATCTGCTATGGTAATTTCAGTAGCAGATGTGCTTAATGAAAAGGGCTGACAAGAAGGCTGGAGAGGGGCTTTTGACAAAGGCATGGAGTGACAGGACAAAGGGGAATGTCATAACCTGACAGGGGAGATTTAGATGGGGCATTAGGAAGAAATTCTTCCCTGTGAGGGTGTTGAGGCACAGGTTGGAATTAACTAGTTTGGACCTTTAAGATCAAGTCCAGCTGTTGCCCAGGACTGCCAAGTCCATCACTAAACCATATCTAGCCAGTTGTTTTTCTCTTGCTAAAATTCTGTACCTCACAGGTAAATGCAGAGAACAACAGATAACCAACAAATTTAGAATGATGTTTTATACTGAAGGAAATTAAGCCTATTCTTCCTTAGTCTTCTCTGTCAGTTCCTTTCACCTTGGTAAGTCAGCTTGTTTATATCTTTTCTCAAGTGTGGAGGAGAACAAGACAAGGTACTTCAGTAAGGCTGTGTCTGAAATAAGTTGAGTGGAGTAATGACTGACCTTGTATTCCCAATGCTCCTGTTGGTGCATCTTGGAATGATGTTTGCTGTTTTTTGGAGGACATTGTTCATTCTTGCTTAGCTCAGAGTCTGTTACATTCTTTGCCAGTTCCTGCATATTTTTGGTTTGTGCATTCTTTCTTCCTTCCTTCTTCCATCCACTTCGTATTGAATTTCATCCTAGTGATTTCAGACAATTTCTCCAATTGATAAGGATCCTTACCAACTGTAAGCTTTTCAGCCAAGGGGCTTTCAACCAGCTTGCTCACAGGTTTTGTAGCTGGATTCTCTGTATCGTTCTGTTTCATGGAAGTCTTAGAGAGATGATTAAACAGAAGCAAGCCTCAGACCTTTATTTAGGTGCCTTCCAAAAGTGATAGTAAAACAGTGATAATTTTTAGTACAGAGGGTAATGCACCCATCGTCGACCAAACTAATGACTCCTTCACATAGGAGAATACCATGATACGCTGTCTCAAAAGCCTTACAGAAGTCAAAATCCATCACATCTACAGCTTCTCCACAGTCTGCAAATCCAGTTATCCTGTCAGAGAAGTTAATGAGTTTGGTCTTGATGTGATCACCTCTTGCAAATGTAAGTTGTGTGTTTCTTTTCAGCTTATGAAGCCTGAGAGGATTTTAAACTGATTATTAACTTGTTCCAGTACCTTTCCAGGTGTCAATGCAATGCTACCTTGTCTACAAATCTCCAGGTTCTTCTTTTCTTCACTTACTTGTCCTACCTTGGACCTATGAGAACTCGCCAGTCTTTATGGGTTCCTGAAGACAACTCACTAAGTTCAGAGATTGCTCTAGTTACTTCTTTAAGCACTCCAAGTTCAGTTTCACCATGCCTTGCTGATTTGAATTCATCGGACTGGCTTAAATACCCAGCTCTCTTGCCTGTGCTCCTCTCCTCCTTCTCAAGCTAATTGTGCTAAGCATTTTGGATGTCTTTTGCAAAGACAGAAGCATAGAAGGTATTGAACACTTCAGCCTCCTCTTTGTCTGTTATTATCTGTCTTCTCTTTCAGTCTTTATTATTATCTTTATTTAGAGCTTTTGCCTATTGCCTTTGAACTTCAGTAGTCTTTGATTCATTTTGTGCTGTAGCTTCTGAAGGTTTATTCCAGGCCATCTCCTGGCTTCTTCTACACATCCACTGATGTGTGTAGCCTACGTGCACTCAGGATGCAGACTGACTTAAATTGTATCTGTGGGGCCCATGTACTTGCGCAGTCTGCAGTCTAGAGTTTCTCTCCTCAGCCAGTGTTTAATTAATACAGTTTGACATTTTGAACTTCTTGTGCTTGTTTGTAAAGTGTACCCAAGGCTGCTGGATTGACTGAGATACTGTTGGGCTTCCTGACTTGACCCTGCTTATTTTCTTCCTGTACACAAAGGCAGCAAGAGAGAGAGTATGGTATGGGAATTCACAACTAAATACAGTAAGTCTTTAGATTTCAGAAGTCTTTATTCAGACTGCCATATAATGAGGATATTGGTGAATGGCATTATCTTCTCCATCAGCCTGAAATCCCAGACTGGTTTGGATTGGAAAGGACCTTAAAGCTCATCCAGTTCCAACCCCTGCCATGGGCAGGAACACTTTCCACTAGAGCAGGTTGCTCCAAGGTCTGTCCAACCAGACCTTGAACGCTTCCAAGGCCAAGATGGGTGGGGAAAGGATTGATTCCAGCTGCTACTGGGACAGCTCCTTTAGTACTCTACAGAAGGGAAAGACTTTTATAAAGGAGAAGAAAACCCAGTACTGCTTGTAGAATCTGAAATAGCAATGCCCTTCAAAGGTACCTTTTCACAGGAAGATTTTCAGAGGTATTATTGGAATAGTAATTTTCTTTGCCTTGCAAAGGCTGAGAGATGGCTTATAGGATAGCTTATGAAATACTTCAAAACCCACTGTGGCTGTACAGCAGAGATCTGGGAAACTGCATCCTAATAATTACAGTTCTGCAAAATGAAAGGTTTGGGTTTAATCATTCACTGGAAAGGTGAGAGGTGTTTGATGGCTGGTAGTGACTTCTGAAAGAATGTCAGCCAAGCTGCCACATCAGGGCTTGTTCACAGGACATGCCATCTTCGACTCCGGGCCTGCCATGGGTTTATCCTAAGCGCTGAGAGGGTTGATGATGAGTGTAGCAGTGCTTGGTTTGCTCAGCCTCCCTCTGCTCTGACCCCCTGGGAACTGGCAGAGAAGCTGCTGATCTGACACTGGGATGCGATGCTGCTCTGGGCTTGTCCTGACAAATCTGCCCTGGGGGACCTGAAATTCCTTCTTTCGTGAATGTTAACAGCCATTCAGCAGGTGAAATGAAATGCTAGTCAAATGAGTGCATATTAGATGTTTCCCTGTTGCAGCAGGATGTTTGCAGCAGCCTCTGATAACAGTGTAGCTTCAGGAGTTTGTTTGGGTTTTTTTCTCCCCACATATCCTAAGTTGTGACAGGATCAGTGGGACCTGCAAGGGCTTGACATCTCTGGGTTTGTGACTTCTAGTGTGTTAAATAGTATATCGGGTTTGTGTGGTAAGGTTATGGTACCTGGGGGGCTACAGAGGCGGCTTCTTGGAGAAGTTCCCCTATGTCCAATAGAGGCCAATTCCAGCTGGCTCCAAGATGGACTTGCTGTTGGCCAAAGCCAAGTTCATCAGCAATGGTGGTAGCAGGTCTGGGGTAACATATTTCAGAAGGGGAAAAAGTTACTGGGCAGGAGCAATTGCAGCTGGAGAGAGGATTGAGACTATGTGAGAGAAACAGGTCTGCAGACCCCAGGGTCAGGAGAGAAGGGGGAAAAGAGGTGCTCCAGGCAGTGGAGCAGAGATTCCCCTGCAGCCCATGTTGCAGACCATAGTGAAGCAGGCTGTGTGCCTGCAGCCCATGGAGGTCCATGGTGGAGCAGATATCCACCTGCAGCCCATGGAGGACCCCACGCTGGAGCAGGGGGATGCCCATGGCAGGCCTGCAGTGGAGCAGGCTCCTGGCAGGACCTGTGGCCCTGTGGATAGAGGGGCCCGTGCTGGAGCAGGTTTGTTGACAGTACTTGTGACCCCATGGGGACCCATGCTGGAACAGTCTGTTCCTGCAAGACTGCACCCCGTTGGAAGGGACCCACGCTGGAGCAGTTCATGAAGAACTGCAGCCCATGGGAAGGACTCACACTGGAGAAATTCATGGAGAACTGTCTCCTGTGGGACGGACCCTGTGCTGGAACAAGGAAGAGTGTGAGGAGTCCTCTCCTGGGGAAGAAGGAGCAGCAGAAGCAGCATGTGATAAACTGACTGCAACCCCCATTCCCCATGGGGAAGAGGAGGTAGAGAATTTGGGAGTAAAGTTAATTTGAGAAGAAGGAAAGGTGAAGGAAGGTGTTTTTAAGATTTGGGTTTGCTTCTCATTATCCTATACTCTGATTTGTCTGGTAATAAATTGAATTAATTTCCCCAAGTTGAGACAGTTTTGCCCATGATGTTAATTGGTGAATGATCTCTCCCTATCTTCAACTGCAAGCCTTTCACACTGTATTTCCTCCTGCCTTCTCCAGCTGAGGAGGGCAGTGATAGAGTGGCTTTGATGGGTGCCTGGCATCCAGCCAGGGACAACCCACCATGCACAGGTAAATATTAATTCAAAAGTTGATTCAAAAGCTGATGTCTCAGGAAGGAGGCTTTATGGAGGTATTACTGCCTGGGGTTTTTTTGTCTGGTAGCATTACCTGGAGGGTCAAATCGGTGCTTAGGAGTCTGCCTGCATTGGCAATAGCAAGAGAGTTTACTGCAGCACAGGAGAGAGAATAAGGCCCATTAAATACAACATAATACCAAGAGCGGTGTTATTCTGTATCTGAAGTGTTGACAGTAAAACAAAATAGAATCTACTTTTATTTTTAAACCTGTGACTGATTAGGAGACAAATCTATATGTGGCTATATCTATTTGTTACCTCCATTTTGCTTTGTAAAGGCAATTTTGATTGCAGAGCTGTCCTGTGCTGTGCTATAGATTCCACTGAGACTTCATGTTGCACTGAATCAGCAGGCTGTCAAGCCCTGAGAATCATCCATTCAGACAAGGCTTTCACAGACAGCTAACTGTTTCCTAGCCAAGAAAACCCCATTTCTCAGGAATCTGTAACAGTCATGCATGGAACAGCATCTATCTGTCTGTCCTACACCAGTGTCACTTGTTGCAAAATAAGAATGACTGGTTTGGTGATCTTTCTACAATACCTGTCTCACATCAAGTGGTTGATGGTCACAAAAGGTTGGGGCATTAACTGTATAAAGGAAGGTGTGGAAGCAGTGTGAGACCAAAAGGTACACACGTGTAATTTGGCTTCTGCAAGATCAGAAGCTGCTTAGGTTATACTGAAGTCAACTGAAAAACGTGCAGGAACCTGGCCTTTGAGTCAGGATTAAGGGGAAATGAAGACGTTAATACAGAATGTTGCACCCATTGTGTGCACTTGTCCAAAGGCTTTTGGCCTGAACTCATGCCATACACGAACTCAACTTGAAACTAGATTGTATCAGCAAAACCCCTAGGGATTTGTATTTGAAGCCTTGTTTTCCATTGCCTTCTTAGGAAGCTTCAGAACTTTAGGAAGCTTTGTATGCACTTGTGGCTGAAGTCTTCAGAAATCAAAAATCTCCACGTACATCAGCCTGTATGGCAGGCAGCAAACCACCCATGAGTCTCACTGTAGTGGGGGGGAGGGAATGGAGGCCTGGAGGTTGCTTGTAGGAGGCAGTTTTAGAAATAGTCTGGATACTGTTGGGTTTTAAGTGGTTATGGAGTCATGTTAAGGATACCCGGTCTGCTTAGCATGAATGCATGTTGAACAAGAAGAATGCCCTAATCTGCAGAGGGACCTAAGATGGTCTTTCCGGTATCTGAAGGGGGCCTACAAGGATGCTGAAGATGAGCTCTTCATCAGGGACTGTAATGATAGGACAAGGGGGAATGACTTTAAACTGTAAGAGGGGAGACTGAGATGAGACATTAGGAAGAAGTTCTTCCCTGTGAAGGTGCTGAGGCCCTGGCACAGGGTGCCCAGGGAAGCTGTGGCTGCCCCATCCCTGGCAGCGTTCAAGGCCAGGTTGGATGGGGCTTGGAGCAGCCAGGTCTAGTGGAAGGTGTCCCTGCCTGTGGCAGGCATTGGAACTGAATGAGCTTTAAGCTCCCTTCCAACTATTCTGTGATTCTCTTCTATGGCATCTGTTATGGCTTAAACCATAACAGCATCTTTTCTTTCTCCGGAAGCCTCGCTGCTCTCATGCATGGTGGTGAGGGCTCTCTCCATCAGTCTGCAGAGGTCCTGCCTGGTCTGCAGGACATGCAAGCTTTTAAAGAACCGAGACATTTCAAAATCCACTGAATATAGAAGCATCTTGTCATTCAAACATGAATTTCTACTTCATAGTTGTACTCTTCACATGGCATAGTTTGACTGTGGAAACAGAATCCTGGAGACTGCCTTTATCAGGAGCTGTTTTTCTGATCAAAATGAGGAGCAAAGAAACATGAGGATGAGTAGTGCTCCATGGAATTGCACCTTTCATCCTTTAAATATGCTGTGGTTCTTGACATTTGGACAGTTGTGGCTTTTGTTTTCTTTCAAGTCATTATCAGCAAAGGACATGGACATGGCATAATATGCAAGTACTCAAATGATTAAATGCTTGATTTAGTTTTTGTAAACCTTTTATTTTAAATATTCACTTTGATAGCTTACAGTGTGAAAATATGAATTCAGGTCTATGGATGAGATTCTTGCAATGAGGGAGTGAAATGCACAGGCTAAGAGATGTACTTCAGACCTGTGGCATGTATTCCAGTGCTAGTCCTGAAGGCTGCCAGGTAGGCAAGCACTCAGAATTTGGTAGCATCCCTAAGGTATGTGTTTTCCAGTGGAGCTGAAATATATTTAAGGATATGAACTCAATAGACTCAGTTAAATAATTTAAAGAAGGCTGAAACCAGTGAAACTTCACCAGTGAAACACAAAGCTTTCTTCCATCATATTTGTTAACATTTTATTGTTCTAAAAACCCCTGACTTTCAAGCACAAATAAAGAATCATAGAATAGCTTGGGTTGGAAAGGACCTTCAAAAGTACATTAATAAATACAGTACAATTGAAACATCTACTCAGCTCTGTTGGGTAGTCAGTATGGTTACAAAGTGCCAACAAAAAGTCCCTACTGACAGCTAGCAGTATTTTCACTTTGTCTCAAGGATATAATAAATTCCAGCATGAGATTTGCAGAGTTGGTCATTCCAAGCCAGGAGAAAGTAGCCAGATTAATAAGACAATGTGAAAAAGTATGTTGTTCCCCACTGATCTGGTATTGCAGAAACACTGAAAGGGAAAAAAACCCTGCCACTTAAATGAACAGAAGAATTGCTATCTTTACATAGCTGTTGGAGCTTTCTCATTATGGACCTTCAGCAATAAAAGCTGGAGTGAAACTGCTGTAGTCAGTGAACTCAAGATAATTAAAGAGATGATTGAAAATTTCCTGTGTATGTGTGAAGATGTTGTAGGCATTATTCTACAGAAGTTAGTTATTTTAAATAGATTAAAAAAGATCCCTAGGAGTCAGGCACCAAGTGCACTAGCTTTGCTATTCTTTCTACATGAGTGGCTGTCAATCTTAGCTATCGCTTTGTTGCTATAGCATCAGGAGCTGCTCATGTACATCTGCTTGGGCTTCATGGAGCTGACTGCCATAGCATGTGTCATTGAATTTTTCCCTTGCTCTCTCATGCATCTTAGCTAAGGACACAAACATACACAGTTTCATGGGGGTTTTGTTCCTGTAAGCTTGCTTTTTAATTTGAACACTGGGGAAGACTGGGTTTTGTGTAAATGAGATGTGCAGACACCAATCTGTGCGATCAAGGTTTGATTGCTCAACACGAGATGTGCAGTCACCAGTGTGTGTGATCAAGTTTTGGTTGCTCAGTGTGGAGCACCAAGAGGTGTTTGCACCTTTCCCACAAGTCTGCTTTCCTTAATGTGATCTCAAGTCTTGTTGGCTCCTGTCAACTTCACATCTCTTGATAAGACAGAGTTCGCTTACTGTATCCCCAAGAGGTTTTGCTACCACTGCAGGTCCTTTACTGTTTGTTTCAACATCCTCTGTTGGAAGAATCTGGGGAAGGGCCTCTACCTAACAGAAGGACATCACTTCAAGCAACAAAATTCCTTTATGTGGTGGTGTTACAAGATTCACACTGGAAATCTGATAGTTGGTGAGTTAAATGTTTGGCCATTTCTTGATGTATTAATTCAGTTTGAAGCTTTCTAAAGGTTTGTCTCACCTTTACACTTTTAAGAGTTAAGAAATGTGTATCAGCTGGTCAGAATGCATAGTGTTTCAGTAGGTTGAGCAATGCAGTCAGTATGAATTGAAGTAACAAGATTACTGATAAATTGCTGTTACTCACTGGGCTGTCTTTCAGGGATCTATTAATCTTTCCAAGCCTCAGAGAATGTGTTGCTCCCAGGTGCATACACAGCCTCCAATGGCCTCATGGGTCACAGTGGCTTGGAGTGGAGCTAGCATGGACATGGCACGAAACTGCAGCCAATTTGGCACAGCTTCTGTGTCCAACAGTTCAGCTTCAAAGATAGCAGTTCTCTTGCACAATCAGGGTTAAAATTAAGGCTCTTGATTTCTGGAGGGATAGTGAAAACAGGGCAAGTCAAAGGAATTGTCCATTGAGGAGTCTATTTTTGTTTTAATAATGGTCTTTTGGAGCAATTTAAACTGAAGTCTGAGCAAGCTTGAGGTCTCCACTTTATAATGGTGAAGGCTAGTATTGTGCTGGCATCCTTTGTTTTCAGGGGCTACTGCCCTTGTGAAAGTGATAACATGGCCCATAACAAGTAAAACTGTCTACATTCTGCTTATGCCTCAAGTAAGTTAGTGCAGTGGTCTCTATCTGATCACAGCATCACAGGATGGCTGAGGTAAGAAGGCACCTCTGTCGATCATGTAGTCCAACCCCCATTCTGTGTTCTTTGGTGAAGGTTGGACTAGGGTGGCATCCACTGGAGGGAAGGGGAGAGCCAGCCTGCACCTGGGTGGCTCTTTGGCACTGAAAGGGGGTGGGTTTGTTAGGGTGACCTTGGCCAGCTTCCAGACACCCACTTCTCTTCCTAGCTCCTTCACTTCCTCAGCAGGACAGGGGGATAAAATGAGAAAGCTTGTGACTTGGGATAGAGACAGAGGCATCACTTGCCAGTTACCATCATGGGCAAGACAGACACACAGGATCTACTTGGGGAAAATTAATTATTTGTTGCCATTAAAATAGGTTTGGATGGTGAGAAACGAAGAAAAATAAGAACACCTCTTTGGTGTATTTGGGTCTTTGGGGTTTTCAGTACAGGAGAAAGGACTAAGTATGTCTGTTGTGCTCTCAGGGTCCCAATGTAGAGCCAAAATGTTCTTGGAGGCCATATGGATAATGATTAATTACATTCTTCCACTCACATTCAAGTTGCCTCCTATCCACTGAACTTTGAGAGTTTGTTTATGTATGTTACAATTTCACTACCAAAAATGAGCTCTAATAGGTGCTGCTGAGTGCAGTGAAAGTAGTGGCACTTCATTCATAGTTAGGTACCTGTCCAAGGGTTGTTTATGAGAGCCTTGTAAGTCCGGCTCTCCTATACTGAGTTTTCCATTGCTAGATCCACTTCTCCCCATCAGAGAGCCAGATAAAATGAAGAAAACTTCCACAGAAGGAGGCTGGAGTGTATGGCTACAGGAAGAATTAGCCTTAGGTTTATAAAATTTCAACAAAAGTTTGGGAAAAAAGTCTGTGACCTGAAAATTAGGATGCAGGGCAGCGATTCAAAGTGCTGAATTCCCATTGGAAACTGTAGAATTTCTAGACACAGCATTAGTACTTCCCTGAATGGTGATAGCAGCTTGCCTGAATCTATATCACAGAACTGGGGAGGTGCATAAAGATTGCCTGAAAAAGCTTTGCTTCCTTTCTTCTACAAGGCCTCCAGCACACACAAAGTGTGCAAATACAAAGTGGGCAAAAGGCCTTCAGGATTCAGTATGTGCATTAATAAGATAAGCAAATACGAACTTACTGATCTTTGATTAATAACAATTTAATACAAAAAATGCTAATAAGACAGGTCAAAGCTAGTTAGGTATTCTTCAAATTAGCTGATAGAGAAGACAACAAAATTAGCCTCCTCTTGATATGATGATGAGCAAACACAAATGCGTAATTTTCCAGTTCACAAATCTTCTCTATAAAAAGCCATTAGGAAAGGAATGCAAAACTTGCTTTCATGGGTATTGGTTTTCAGAGGCCTTAGAGGAAACTATACAAGAAAAAAATCCACAACAAGCCAACTGAAACTGAACCTGCCCTATTGTAGGGTTAGAGGAAAGGTTTAAACAGCTGCTCTTACTCCAAGATGTCATGGAGTAATGATAGAATAGGAGAGGCTCTGGGTGAGTTGGGCAGATCACTGATGACCAACCCATGGTCCTTCAGTGAAGAGCACATGGGTCAAGAGCGAAGAGCCGTGAGCTCTTGCAGGAAGACAGTGTAGCCATGGCCACACACCCTTCTTTGTAGTTGGTTCTGTGAGGACGATCAATCCTTTATGCCCTTATCACCCAGTGAGCACAGGCTGGGGACTTGGTCTGATGTGAGGATCTGACACCAAGTGCAAGCTTTTAACCTTCTGAAATCTCAAATAGTCACAGAAGGCAACAGGGAGTGAAATGAGTTCATTACAGTTCTCATCAGACTGAATCGCTGTCTAAATCACTCAACTTTTCAAAGAATCACAGACTGGTTTGGCATAGAAGGACCTTAAAAATCATCTTGTTCCAACCCTCTGGCACCATTCCTGTTATTTATCTTCTTTGCATGTGCCACTGTCAGAAAATAGAGATTATTTAGTGTCCCTCAGAGCTCGGCACTTAAGGAAGTCAGTTGCAGCAGCACATCCCGGGAAAGGAATTGTTTATAGTA
The DNA here is from genome assembly GCA_025448015.1 of Bolborhynchus lineola. NCBI lineage: Eukaryota > Metazoa > Chordata > Aves > Psittaciformes > Psittacidae > Bolborhynchus > Bolborhynchus lineola. Next base: position 3,673 of record JAOEHX010051895.1, on the reverse strand, counting down.
CCATATGTCTTGTGCTTTGAGACGTGTGGAAATCTTAGTGTAAATTTGTTCACCATGCAATGTTTTAGTCCTCAGGTCTTTACATAAACCTGGTTAGTTTGGCTCATACTGGAGAAGATTCACATGCACTTTGCAGCACAAGTAGGGGTGGAGCAGGGTTTCTCGTTTGTGATTGCTAAATAGACCTCTGTCCTGGTCCCAGCCTGCCTTCTGAGCACAGAGCTGTGTACTGACCTTCAATGTGTTTACTGTACTGCTAAGTTGGGTTTGGCAGCTTGTTAGCGCTACAATGATTAGACTGCAGCCAGTACTTGTTGCAGATGTTCGGGGGGCTTAAATGCAAGGATGTCCAGATTTGTGGGGCAGATGCATATACACAGATATATAAACATTTAATCAGATTATTTCTTGGCTGTGTCTGTAGGTAAAGAATATTATGACTCTAATAAAGTATTATAGCTCTAAATGGGTAATCCTGAGAGCCCAAATATGAGCTCCTTCTGATTAGAGCCAAAACCAAAAATGGTTTTTAGTACCATTTTCTTTGGAAATACTTTGTAGAATTGCTGAGTTGTCCATAATGTGTTAGTTCTGCAGGCAGTGTTGATGCTCATTAGCAGCCTGACTGTGGTACGGAGGTGTTAAGCCTGTTACTGACACAAAGGCAGTGAGCCGGGAAGGGCTCAGCTTTTAGGTTCAGCAAGCTTCTCCCTTCCCAATGACTGGAGATGATTGCAAAGGTCATAAGGCTTACGTTTTCATACCCCTTTTATTGACATCAGTTTAAGTGTGGTAGCCAGGGCACTGGACAGGAATGCATAGCCCATTGGGTATGCTCTTAGCTCTGTCAGCAACTGTATCTGATAAGCTGGGCAGGCCATTATGCCTCTCCATACCCCATTTTCCCCACCAGTAAAAGCACTTTTGCAAAGGTGAACTCTGTGACGCGGCTAAATGTGTTTTGAAACAGATGAGGACAAGTCTGTAAAGTGGGAGACGTGTTAAGCAGCAGCTAGACAGTATTATATTTGCTCCTGTGGCTTCTCCGAACTCTTCCTGGATTCTCATTTTCAACCCTTTTTTCTTCTTCCCTGACTCCCTCTCCCTTTGAAATGAGTTGTTGCACTTGTCACCTTGGGACTGACCTACTGATAAAACAATGGGCGAAGGAGTTGACCCCATGCAGTCAAATGTCTCAGACATGTGCAGTAATCCGTGGTGATGCTGAACGTGTAGAAGCCATGCTCCCTCATTCTAGCACTTTCCACTCTGAGGATCTCTGGAGTTGTTTCTGTAAATTAGACTAGAAGGCCCTTTAGGTCACAGTGCTGTACTGCCCTGACACAGTAAAGGAAATGACAGTTACATTAAACTTGGTAAATTGTCCAAGGTGGACTCACAGATCCACTCTGCAAAGTGATGAAGTCTTCAATAGGAAATGTAGACTGTTTTGTAGAGCTTTAAAACTCTTGGTCCTTCATCTTTTCTGATGACTGAGTTTGACAGAATTGAAGCTGGACAGTGAAGGAATTAAAAGGATCAGACTTCATCCAGGGCTGCATGATACTGATCTAGTCAGTAGAATATATTTATGTTGATACTGTTTTTACCAACTTCCTCTTTCTGTTTTTTTAAAAAAAATAAAAATTTAAATTTATGTATTCTCAAATTCATCATCATCCCAGACTGGTTTGGGTTAGAAGGGGCCTTAAAGCTCATCCATTTCCAATCCCCTACCACCGGCAGGGACACCTTCCACTAGAGCAGGTTGCTTGGCATTCCGCCCTGCTCAGCTGGGAACACACAGCATCAACCAGCAGTGGAGGAGGGCTGGAAGGTCTTAGAGCAGCTGAGTTTACCGCAAGTCACTGTGTTTGTTTCTGACAACACTAGGCAGGGAATCCAGTGAGATGGCTTACAAGGCTGCAGTTACATTTCCCCCTTTTGGTTGAATCTAACTCTGCGCCATTAAAAAACTTAATTTTGGAGTCCTCCCATGCCCCCCCCAACTCCTTTTCCTCCTTCTGTCATTTTGTTAAATTTTCTTATTGAAGCAATTTGATGAATGAGAATCAGAATCCACAAATATCTCCTGGTGCCTTTGATGTATAGAGCTTTAAAAATAGCCTGAATGGGAAAGAATAACAGTATGTGCATTTAGAGATTGCTGTCTGCAGGACTTCAGGGAGGCAGAATGGAGATGAGGAAGGATCTGTTAACAGCTTAACAAAACTCCTGCATGTCCTAGGAAGAAAACTTGGGGATGGAGTAAGGAACTTGGGGACGGCACCTGAGGTACCTGTGTGTTCTCTTGGTTGACCGGAAGTCAGTGCCTGTGGGTGCTCCTGCTGTGTAATACTTACATTTAGTGAAATCTGCTTAACTGATCTAGTTAATAGTCTTTCTAGTTTGCTATTCCTCAGTAGGATGTTCAAGTGGAAGAGCATAATGCATTGACTGCCCCCGCAAGCTGAATTAGTAGATTTCACATAGGGTTGTCCAAACCTGAATGAAAGGGTGTATTGATTTTTAAAAAGAGAATTACATAGACACATGTGCCAGCCCATAAATATTCCAATACTGTTTCTCAATTAATGTAGTCAAAATGTGTATGTCAAAGCAAAGGGAGGAATCTTGGCCTGAAAGCTGTCCTGAGGAAAGGTTGCGATACAGAGCTAACCCAGAAAAAGAGATAATTTTCTATGAATATTTTGTTGTTTAAATACATTCCTATACTTCTAAATCCATTCTTCCTCTGATGAATCCTTCACCAGGAGCTTTGTATTCAGCAGTATTTCAGTGTTCATGGTCAGCTTCCTCTTTCCTTTTTCCAGACTGTCAGGGCATGCTGTTTCTTTTGCATTTGTTTTTCATTTTACCTAATGGAGAAGTCATTTTACCTGCTGCACGGCACAACAGCAAAGCACTGCTGCTGTGTGTAGTTTGTGCTTTAGGAAGGGTTAATCTAAAAGGCATTCCTGAATGGTTTGAATGCTGCACTTTGTTGTTAGCAGTTCCTTCTGTTCACGTACTTGGAGTTGGGAAGAGTGTGCCTTTTTTGGTAGACCATATGTTTAATAACTAAATGACCTTGATCTCTTGATTTGAAGAACATCGTTCAGGCTTGTGAGCAGCCTGTGATTCATGAGCTGTTTAAGGCTTTCTCTTTGGAGTTTAACTACTGGCAAACACATTGCTGAGGGTCTCCTTCAATGTCAGACCTCTCCAATGAAATGCCACTTATGTTGTAACAGTCACAGAGCAATGATGTGCTCCAGCATGCCCTTCTCCATCTGAACCAGTACCATGATGCTGGCCAGGGTTACTGTCAGTTTGCCCTGGGTGCTGGTTTTGATTTCTTTGAGAACATATAAAAATAACTCATACTTGAAAAAAGTCATGTGATATTGTGCTAACACATACCCTGCAATGTGGTTGCTTAGCACAAGTGGGTTTGTGTGTGGATGTAATTGTCCAGAAGCACTCCTTTCTGAGTCTAATAGGTCTTATGTTTTGTTATAGAATCATAGAATCAGACTGGTTTGGGTTAGAAGGGACCTTAAAGCTCATCCAGTTCCAGCCCCCTGCCACGGGTGGGGACACCTTCCACCAGACCAGGTTGCTCCAAGCCCCGTCCAACCTGGCCTTGAACACTGCCAGGGATGGGGCAGCC
>JAOEHX010051893.1:3168-15461 GCA_025448015.1 Bolborhynchus lineola | reverse complement strand
TGTGGGAGTTGCATTCTTTCGATTCTCCATGTAGCAAACTGTGTGGCTGATTTACGGCCTAAACCACGACACACAGTCACAGTGCTTCCAATCAGACTTGCCTCCTTGTTTTCTGTACTTGTTTTTGGAGGCAAATTCTTGAGGCAGGGAACCATCTCTGCATTACTAGCTCTGAATTTCATGTTGTTCTTTGCATTATGCTACGTCTGTTGCAACAAAGTTTGTGGATATTAAAATACACGGGTGGGAGAAGCAGGTGGATGTAGAAATATCTGACAATAAATACCATCTAGTCCCTGTCAGGCGTTCTCAGTAAAACTGTCATTACTACAAATGTCTGTCTTCACTGGATTTTGGTGATGTCTAGCTCTGTATCTCCTAAAATGCAGTGCATGACTATCTAGCAAAAGATAAACATTCTGATGGAAGAATTTTATATAATTTTATATTTGTTTATTTATTTAGAATTTAATGAGAATTTGAAACCACCTTCCTGAATGGAGGTGCAGTTACTGTATTTGTTTATTAAACTTTTAGATAACATGAAGTTGGAAGTGACTCTGTGTACACTGGAGGACAGGCTGAGGGTCTGCAAGGTTACTGACAGCCTGAAACAGCCAGGGGGGAGGATGGACAGCATGGTGCAGGAGAGGAATGCTTAGTGTGAAGACAGCAGTGACTAACAGCAGAAGTGGAAAACAGAGGGGAAGTGGAATTACTGTTTAGGTGGAAAAGGAACTGGAGGTTGAAGCTGAACAGCAGACAACTGTGACTCAGTGTCATGTTGTTGTGAAAAGGCAAACATCCTCCCCAGATATTTAAACAAAGTGTACAAGACTTATGATGAGACTGGCCTTCCATTTAGGAGAGAGAGAGTGTGTCATGAATGCACAGGAGAAGCTAAGTCGTCAAATGTGAAGAGAAAAGACTGAGAAGCAGAAAATGTACTAACCAGACATCTTTCAGTATTCTGTTTTTAAGCCATGTAGACAAGTAAGGCCTACTATAGGAAAGGGAATTATCTGCCTTATATACTCTGAAAACTGAATATAAGGAATAACAGGTATAAATTGAATTGATGGGTAATTAAATCAGACATGATAGAAACCCTCAGGCAGACAGTGCTGTATTGTGGAAGACTTGAGGTGTGTCCTTGGAAACCTAAAAGCAAATGGTGCTAACCTGTTGTTAGACTGATGCCCAGTATGTGTGCTCAATGTTGATAGTGGCCCATTGCTACATTTTGAAGGCACCCAGTAGTGCCTAGGTTTGTATTTGTCTTCACCCATGTCTCTCTGAGGTATGAGGAGCCCCTTGCAGCTGTATCCAATCACAAAGCAAACCTCTGTAGACAGTGAGAGTGGATACATGGAGGAAGAGAAGCGCAAGTCCAGAACAGGCTAGATGCCTGCAATAACTGATGGCCATGCAACAAGGTACAAGAAAGGACAACAGAATGTCTACTCCATGTTTCTCCAATTTATGGACTGGGTGTCAGAAGGCTGTTTCTTCACTTTCTTGTGAGCATTGCAAAATTGGCACTTTGTTCTTTTCTTTTCCTGATATTGAAGTATATTTTAGATTCTTCTTCCTAGGCTAAATACTAGAAAGTAACGGGTTTCTTCACAATCTTCCCTTGAAAGAATACACCCCTACTTCTTCTAGTAGTACTTCTCTGTCCCAGCTTTGGATCAACTCTTTGTTGGCAAAGTGCATCAAGTCCCAAATGAGGTCTTACAGTTCCTTGATCAAAGGTACTAATATGTCACTATCTCTGTGGAAGATAACTAAAAACCTGCCGAATGCTGCCTGGAAAACCACTGGGCAGGAGTCAGCAGTGCATCACTTCTCTGCAGAGTAAGAGACTGTTTCTGATTTGAGCAGATAATGAGAGAAAAACTTTCATTATTGGTCTGTAAGATTTATTTTGGCCAACAAATCCAGCTAGTATCTGTCAGGATGGTCAGTTCAGCATTGCCTGTTAGTGTCTTAATCATATACTCAGTTTGTAGTTGCATGTTCTAGTAAAAAATGAAACTATCTCTTTCCCATAGTCACCTTCATCCAGACAACTCCTTTCTTAAAGATGTGGGTAAAGAGAAGACAGTAATACTGTTACTCATCCCTGTCTATGCCAATTAACAAGTACCTAGCTAGAAACAGAACAGATAAATTCAACTATCCTGTAAGTAGTATCTTAGACGCTTGCTCATTAAAATTGATTCTAAGGTGACCTGTGATACAAATGCTCTGCATTTGTCTTAATGTCCTTGGTTAGTCTTTCCTCTGAAATCTATTCAGTCTTTGAGGAGTATTGAGAGATCACAGTAACAAGTTTGAAGTCGCCAAGCCTCTTATTTCTCTTTGAAAGTATTTTCTCAGCTTGATGTATTACCTTGAACTTGATTTCACTTAGGTTCTTGTTATGGGGCTCCTAGTATTTGAGGGTTAGAAACAAAAATATATACAAAACTGCAAGACTTGATCTTCTATTTTTTTTCAACCTCTTTGTCTCTGCCACAGGTATTGCAGCTTCTGGTGTCCTGACCTCAGACTCATGAAATGTATTTTCTTATGTACCTCATTAGTGGCCTTGAAACTGAAAACAAAATCCTTGCCCCGACAGCTGAAGCGCACCTAGGTTATCATGAAGCTCTTTTCCCTGAAAACTGCACTGGACTCACATTTTCTTTCCCTTCATCACCATATTATGTTATGGAGCATTTTGGATTTTTCTGTACAGGGCACAGCTTTGTGTTAAGAGGTTAACACAAAGCTAAGGGATGAGGGTATAGCCAGAAGTACCTAATCCTACAATCTCTCTAAACTGGGATAGATACAAACCCCCTTGAGTTTTGTTAAGTGCATATTATAGTGCAAGCACCTACTTGCTTTCTGGGACAGATGGTGGGTGTAAAATAGTCAGCGAGGGATATTTTTGAATTGGTACTGTCAAAGTGGTACCAAATATGAAATTGTTGTAGGAATGTGAAATGGGCTTGACACTGTTAATGTTACTGATATCATACCAGGTTTTAACTCTTTTTTTTCTTCCTGGCTGTTGGCTATCAAACCCTGAATCAGTGGAAAAAAACTAAGTGAGCATTAATTTATTTCTAAAAGCAGCCATTTGTATTGTATGCTGAAGCAGAAAAATTTGATGCGTTTTATGGGCAGATACAGCAGTTGGATGAGTGAAGTGTTAAAATACGAACTATGCCTTTCTTCAGGTCTTTTGCTCAAAGGTTGACTTGGAAGGGGTCTGAGTATTGACCTGCAGCGGCTTGACATTGAGCAGTGCACTGCCAATTGTTCTAACGTCAGCTTTCTTCCTAAGATTAAAGGGAGATGGGATTCTTTCTTTTTTAAGCTGAAATGGGCAGCTAAAGGGAAAATGCTTCAGCACTATATTTTAATCAGAAAAGGAGTGAGAAACAAGTATAACAAAAGCTCTTCAAAAACTTTACTTTTAAGCTTCTAGTTTCTGTTGAATCCTTTTAATCTACACGGTAACCTTTTCCTAACCTCCTCTTCTCTGCTACAGCATTTAGTTTCTCTAATTGTATTCTGCCTCCTAGAATCTGTCACAAAAATGAATGTTTCTCTTACATCTTAATATAGATCCTACTGATACTTCACATTTTAACATCATGTCCTTAGTCATTATGAAGCTTCCTCTTTTTTTATTCTTTTGGGCTCTGCTGGGCAGCATGTCTTCACTTCCTTGTTAAATGAGCAGGTAGTCTGGGGCAGGGGTTCATTGTTCAAATTTTGCTGCTTAGTAAGACAGGCTTTTTGCAATTTTGCTCTGCCCATCATGCACAGGTCCACTCCTGTAGGAGGAGAAGGGTAAAGGTCTTCAGGTACTGAGTTCTCACCTACCTTATGGAAAAATAGCTGATGGGGGTGACAGTCTTTTGAAGTGCCCTTGCTGAAAGACTGCTTGTTTGAGTTCAATCCTTACTAGACTGCATCTTTGTAGTGAGAAGAGCCTGTAGGCTTTAGCAGCATCTCCTGCCACCAAAGCTAGTTGATGTTGGGAGGCAAGGCCATGTGAAACCAGAGTCTGCCTGTTTCTGCGTTCATAGTGTCACATAAAGATGACAGCTGGTACTTCTAACATACCAGAGTGATGGCCAGATGCCCCTGACTATGCTGCTCACCCACACCCGCTACAGCTGATGTTCCAGATCTGCTTGTGTGGGAGATGGAATATGTGAACAACTGTCACACCCACCACAACATCAAACTTAGCTTGAAAAAGCTGTAAGGAATGCAGTTCAACAAAATCTGAGGTTTGGATCTAATAGGAATAGTGCTTATCTATGGGTTTATTTATTCCCTGATTAATCAACCACCTTCTTCATTTTAGATGAAGGTTGTACTTCATGGCTGTCAGTGCTGCCCTGGCATGGAGTTTTGAGTAAGCATTTTATTGGGACTGAGGTGTGAATGCGTCTGTGCTCCTGCTGCCTAGCAGAAGAGACTAGTGGAAATTTAGAGGCTAATGCACAATTCTTTTGGCTAATGGGCCCCATTCTTTGTGGCAAGCATTAAAGGAATATTATCCCTTATTCTCCTTCGTCTCCATTGGTGGGGAGAGGTGGGTCAGCTGTGTCTGGCTTTTCCCTCACTCCAGGGAGGCTCCCTCCCTGAAACCCCTTATTCCCCAGACATTGGCTCTAGAGGCAGGAGAATGTGGCCAAACCCAAATGATAATTTCTATAAAGAAAACAAAACATAATGTTTAAGCAGTTTTGGTGTGTCTGTTGCTTTTCTTTGAGACTTGCTGAACTTGCTGGTCTGCATGCTGATAGAGCTTGAATGCTTCCTAAAGAAAGGAGACGCACAGATAAATTTCAAGTTTTGCTTTCTGTGGCTACTGCTCTAGACACCTGATGTAAGTTGCTTTGTCTTGCCTATAAGCAAGCTTGTAAACTCAAGTTAAAAAACTTTTTTTCCTAAGCAGAGTCTTTAAGTATTTCTTCTGCTGTGTCTTCAAGGGCTCTGTATTGTATTTCTCACTACTCATTCATTTGTAGTTATTCCTGTTTTTTTTTTTTTTTTTCAGAGTGCATCACTTGACATTCTAATACACCTCCATGTCATTTGCTTGGAGCAACCCTTATGCATGTTTCTTATGCATGATAAGAAACATGCATAATTTCACTTTCAGAAACCTAGGCTGTGGTGTAGTGTTGCACTGGTGCATATGAATAGTTGGATAACTGTAGCTCAAGGCTAAGTATCTGCCTCAAAAGCATTCTGCTGAACTGGAGCCTAAGAGACCCTAGAATAAATTGCTGTTGTCAGTTACCTCCAAAACTGTAGCCACAAAAATTGATAAAGAGATTGCTTTTGATGTTTATTGGAAGCAGAAGCTGTTTGCTTTGACTGTAAGACATTGTTACATGGCAACTTGTGTGACTGTTTTTTATCCCTAAACATAGCATTTAATTGTGTTTTAATGAGCATTTTTATATACTCAGATCTGATACCAAAATTGCTACTGTTGTAAGTGGTAGAAACTAGCATGAAGACCCATGATCAAAAGGAACAACCGATGTTCATCACTTTCAATTTGCTTGCCAACGTTTGAGAAGAGCAACCAGAATCTATTGAGTGGTAGTTGCAAGGCCCTGAAGGGCAGACAGCAGGGCTGCAGGATAGACTACAGAGCATTTTTTGTAGTAAAAAGATATTTCCTTCCCTTCCTACCAGTATGCATATTGCAGCCTCAGTCTTGCTTATAGGATTAATAATTTGCACGGCTGACTGCACCCTGAGTCTGTGCTCAGGGAAACTTCCTTCCACTAGAGAAAAACACAAGGCTGTTAAATATCCTTTTGATTTGAGAGTGATGCAAATTAAAACTCAAAAGTGAGTGTTAAAGGATGTTAATATAGTACATTATCCTTTGAATCTAGAGAAGTGTATAAGCACATGCTTAAAGAAACACGTATGTGGTGCTACTTTAATGATATAAGCACGCGGTAGAGCAAGATGAAGACTATTACACCAATCCAGAAGTATCACTGGTACTACCACTCCCATATTCTTATAAGAGCATTTTTCTGGGGGGACAAAGGGAAATGACTCCTTTTCAAAGCAATCTCGTTACACTGGTTTTATACCAGTATGGGTATATATACCAGTACAGGTATATCCGCTGAAGCTGACAGGATTTGAGCACAGACTCAGTGCTCTGCTAAAGTGCAGGTGAGCTGTGTCTACTCAGCTGTTTTAGTCCTCAGTGGTGATGGGCAGTGCTCTCCTAACATGCTTGATCATGCACCCCTGTCAAGTAGAAGTTTTTTGAGCAGGTACCCCTGGTCTATGTATTTCTATTTACAAGTTATATACATGTAGCAGTGTACTAGTATATTATTTAAATTATAAAACATACATGAAAAAATAAAGGATGAGAAAATGAAATAAATGCTATTGATTAATTTTGTATTTGTTAACAGGATGAAAAAAATTTTCTTCCATCAAATTGTCTTGTGCAGTCCCTGGCACACCACCTGGAAGCCATTGTGCTTGGGACTAATGAAAGGATCTTTATATGAAGCTCATATGTGGGCAAGCAGGACTGTGATCATTTGTGTCCAGATTTGCCATATTATTTCAGTCTAGACCCAAAAAGAGAATTTCTGTAAAGTGTTTGGTTGCTCTCTGACAGGAGTACTGCCAGACCCAGATTTAGCTGTGATGAAAAGCAGTATGTTCACCTGCTTCCTGCCTTCTCTCTCCTTCCCAAATAAATAACACTCTAATTTGCCTAGCAGGTTCGAGGTTTTGATCACACTAGGTTACAAAAATTCTTGCTTCAGCCTTGCTGATAATTCAGAGGGGTTTTTTTTTCTTTTTTTCTTTTTTTTTCTCTCCACTCAAACAGCGATGAGGGTTACAGCACTTAGGACCTTGTAGAATCTGGCTCTAAGGGAGGAATGTAGTAAATTCTTGATGTGGAAGGGAAAATGCTAACTCTTGATACTTAGTGGGGACGAAAGGAGCTATATCAGGCATGATGGAAAAAGCTGATGGCATTGAGTGAGACTTGCTTAATTTTATTTTATGAGGTGGTCAATATAAATAAGAAATGAATGGAAAGAAGTGTTGCTTAAATGAGAGACCTTTGTGAGCACAGCAACAGGTGGCTGAGGAAGTGGAAGGGCAATGCAAAGGAGCATATCTGTCTATAACACAAAACCAGCATTAGCAGTTAGTCTGGAAGGTTTAGGAAAGAGACTCCCTATGGAGATACATATTCTTGTTCTGTATTTGCCTCGCTATTCCTGCACACAGAGCTCAGGGACCGGGGAGAGACTTAGCAATCAAAATTTGAGATTCTTGGATATTCTTTTTCCTGGGGGATTCTGCATTCAAAGAGCGCTTAAAACAAAAACAGATCAGAAAACGGGAGCAGGCTTGGAAACAGATGGGTATTCTTGATGCCAGAGCTGCAATGCTGTTACCCTGACTTCAGCAGCAGCATAGGCTGATCTGTCCTAGAGAGCAAGTTGACACTGGGGTTTTTGATGAATGAACATTGACTGAGGCAGTGTCTCAGTGAGGCAGGAAGGGAAGTCCCAGCTTTCTAGAAAACTCAGTGGTAAAGATGCAGAGATGCTTGGATGTCATGAGCAATACAAGGAAGAAGTTTTGCCTTGTGAGAGCAGTGGCCTGCCTAAATAACACTCAGTGATTTGTTATTTAAGTGGAGGCTGTGAGACATCTACAGAATAGTTTCATTTTTAGAAGATGTTGTGATGCTGGATAAACACCGCTATGCTCCACACAGATGTTGGCCACTTCCTTGAAGGACAGGAAAGGGATTTGCAGCAGCAGCTCTATGTGAGTTGTTTCACATGTGCTATGAAAATGAATTCATTTTGGTGGGCTGGCTGGGCTATACAGAAGAGTTCATTTCTGTCTTTGCTCACTTGCAAAAATATTTACGTCATCTTTTTGGTGTTTTGGTTTTAAGCCCACAGAATTTGGATCCATGCTTTTAAGATTTTGAATGCTTCTTCCATTATGTTGAGAACAATTGAAGGTTTATGTGTGGCATGCTTATAGCTGTGAGTTGTAGGAAAAGGGGCAGGGACAACTTGGAACACTTTCATTTAACATTACAGTGTCTTTAAAATAAAAAAGAAAAGTCTCCAGTGGCTTAACTCCTTCACATGGCATTTGATCTGTGCTCACCTGCTAATTAGATATTCCTTGCCTGAAAGGGTTTAATGGAAAAACAGTGTATGAAAGTATGACTATAGATGTCAGCACAGTGTTAATTCGCATCAGCCAGTGCTTGGGAGCAAGGGATATTAGGTGGAACAGGAGCCAGAGGTGGCTGGGACATATGATTCTTTTTTAAGCAGCCACAATGTGGCCAGGTACAGGTGCAGGTCTTTATTCTGTGACTGTCGAGTGAATAACATGCAGTTGGACTCACTCCTAACTGGCACTGACCCAGCTGACCACCCGTTTTATCTGGCAGCTAATCCTTGCCTCCAAACACGTATCATTAGAAACAGCAGTTGTAGACTTGAAGAAGTCATACTAACATAAGCCTCACCTCATCACTTCAGTGTTATGCCACGAGAACAGGAACCTTTGAGGTATGGCAGTGTTTCAGAACTGCAGGAAGAACGGTGGGGAGCAGCGGAGCTTAGGGTAGGTCCGGTTCAGATAACAGCAAGGAGGCAGGGAAGTCTGGGAATGTGTAGAATGCAGTAGAAGGAAACAGGACATAGGTTCCAGTGCCCACCTGAGACATGGATAAGCCAGAAGCACAGCTGATATGATTAACCTAAGATAGCAGAGCATTATCAGTCACAGAGTAAAATACTCAGGAAGGCTGACTCCCAGTTCCTGCATGCAGGAAATACTTGCTCCTGCTTGGTGGGCAGCCAGTTTGGAAGGGAAGCACAACTTCTGTCTTTGAGCAGCAGTCAAAATTCACAGCCCTTATTTAAATGGGAACTTTTCCAGTTACTTATTATGGAGTAAATATACTCTGGCATCATATAATGAAATTATAAGGCAGCCTGATGTGAAAACAGTAATTACATCTTTCCCCTTTAAGAAAATCAATCTGTAAGTAGGCAAGAGCATGCAGGACAGGGCATAGGGCTAGGGTTTACAGAGCAAAAAACATACTAAAACTTCTTTGTTACTATGTTAGTAAAACAGTACCTTAAGCATTATATTGACTCTCCCTGTGGCCTCTAATCAGGCACAGCTTTTTAGTCCAGACATGTTTTCCAAATCATGGAAGATTTAACTCTGGTATAATATTAAAAAGATCTGTTCTGAACCCTACTGAGAAGTCTGTGCGCTTCTATCAGAGGAAGAATATAGCTAGGAAATGTGAAGCCCCAGTCAGTGAGGTCTTGAGCTATAAATGTCCCAGTATGTGGTTACAGAATGGGAGGTTATTGTTTCTGTTGTCATAATGCCCAGAAGCCTCTGTAGCAATTGTTAATGTGAAGTGCTCGGTGCTTTGCAGACAGAAGGACATGCTTTGCAGTGGTTGTTCCCATGTCACTAATTTAAGTTTACCTTGCAGGTGCATCCTGTATAATTATACCTGCAGATTCAAGTAACTGATAGTCGAGCCTGTTTTTTATGTAGCAGGAGTATCTATTGTCTTTGTCTTCCACTCCACTACTTAATATGACCCAGATTTCATCACCAATAACCATTTTTAATTTATTTTTTTATGTGATCCCACTGTGTAGTTCTTTGAACATCTCTGCTGTATGAAATCTCTGCTGCTAGGTCCAAAATGAGAAATACAAGCTGCCTTCTCCTTCTATAAGCTGAGGTATGTTCTCACAGTGATTAAATTGTACAAGGTCTTTCAGCTTTTATTGGTTCATATATTGGTGGCCTGCAAGAAGCATGGAGAAGATGATCTGCAAGTGCAGCAGTGGTGTGATGGATAGCTACCAGTCAGCAGTGCCTGTCTAGTGATCCTTGCCTGATCTCTGAGTACAGCATACTAAGGGTATGTTTGAGGAGATGGACAAAGCATCTGTTCTGAAAGACTGTGGGAGAAGACACATGATGCTCCTGTTTGCAAACCTATTTCCATGGCCTGTTTCCTTTTCTTGTCACACCCCAGCAGCTGTGCAGCATGGTGCAGGCCATGGGGAGTGCTGCACAATTACATTTGGCTGCACAAGTAGCTGGGCAGAGGTTGCAGGAGTGGTGCTGTGTTGCTGAGGGTCACACTCTGACTTCATGCACTGTTTAGCTCTGAGTTGTGTTTCTGGCTTGCTCTGCACATACAACTCCCTGGAAGCCTTCCCTGGGGGTACAGTGGTTTGTAAACACATCTGCATCACCCTGAAGTTAATACAGGCACCACAAGTAATAAATCCACCTTTCTGCACAGATGACTCTTTTCTTTTTTATGCTTAATTGTTGATAAAATGCTCCATTTTCTTAAAACTGGGAAGTCGCGGGTTTATAAGAGGTGTTAGGAAGTCTAAGCAGCTGGAGTGCCATGGAGTGCATCATATATCCTGCATGTGGTAAAAGGATTAGGGATATTGATATTCACAGTGTAAAGAATTTATTGAGCTTTCCAGCCACGGGGCTATTTTGAGTTCAGACGGCCTGTAGCATTGGTCATTTCTAAGGGCAGGCAGAGCAAGGATGGAAAAAGGCAGTCAGACAGCAGGGGCAGGAGAAAAAGAGCAAAAAGAAAACAGAAAGTGCACAGAGTGATACTGTGCATGTGTAAAGGAGCCCTGGCCCTAGCACGAATTGCAAATACATGACCTCTGCTTGCATCTTAGGTGTCCTCAGAAAGTACGTAGGCTTTCATCAGCCCCTAAACCTAATGCACCAGTGAGGAACATGTGGCTTGTAACTGCTTGTCCCAAGGTTTTTGAGGGTGTTGGGGAAGAACATGGAAAATATAAAGTGAGTAAATGGTAAGTTTAAAAGCAGCTGTGAAAGTGCAGATGTGTTACAGTCTTCTCTCATAAAGGTGGTGTAGCCTTCAAGTGATGGTGTCTGTGACTGAAGTGTTGATTATTATGATCTGTAAAATGATGAGAGGTCCTTTTCCTCTTAGTCCAGGGCAATGACAACAGAGAATCCTTGTTTTACTGGGCAGCTTATGAAGCTGACCTGGAAATTCGTGTACATGCTTTCTTGCAGAAACCTCCCATGGAGCTCCTGGCACCAGCCTCCTTGGGTAGATTCCGAGTTTTGAGCTCTTCTAGGTGGGCTGCAGCAAGAGCACCCTGCTTATTGTCCTCTCCCAAGTGGATAAAGCTGTAGGTGCTTAGTTCAGTTCATGGGAAGTAGTACTGAATGGGGACTTTGGTGACTATGTGCTTACCCTAACAACTGTTCTCTGTGTTCTCCAGGAAGAGGCTGTAGCTGTTGGGAAGCAATTGCAGAGACCACTGCTGTAGCTACCTTAGCTCATGTGGAGGTTCTGTACCGAAAGGAATGTTCTGGCATGAAAAGGTTATCTGTAATGCTTTACTGAACTGTCTGGATTTCCAATTAATATATTCTTTCTTTTGCTTATTTAAAAAAAAAATTATTTTGAACAAAGCAGAAAACCATTTCCTTAGAGACTTGCTCAAAAACAAGAGGTTCAGTTTTCAGTGGCATATGCGTGTGTGCTGCATGTAAATGCAGGAGTTGATGTGGAGGCTTTCAGGATCTCATTAGTTGGGTCACTTGCATATTGACTTTTATTTACAAAAGACAAATTAGATGTCCTGGTGATTTGCCTGGGAAATATGCTAGACTGTTTTCCCTTCTTCAAACACAAAACCATAGAATCATAGAATGATTTAGGCTGGAAGGGACCAGGGTCCTGACATCAAATATTGCTAATGCTTATACAGGAGAATACTTATTTTAAATTGCTGGAAAGAAGTAAATTGCATGGAGATAATTGTATTTGTGAATAGTGTGCACTAGAACAGACCAGGAGCCTGAGAGAGAAAGATGTGACGGTGGATCGCATCTGCAAGTTTCCAGTGCAGAGCGGATCTCCCCATGGGACCATCCCAAAGCAGCCCTCTGGGATTTAGTTACAAAGGTCACCGTGCTGGAATGGAAGTTGCACTGACATGAAACTATCCAGGCTGCTTTGTAGATTTATTTCATTAATGTGCACAGCTGTGCCTGCAGGCAGATATGTAACTGCTCCTACCCAGAACTGTATTACAGATGATATATAGAATCATAGAATAGTTAGGGTTGGAAAGGACCTTAAGATCATCTAGTTCCAACCCCCCTGACATGGGCAGGGA
>JAOEHX010051891.1:21527-38467 GCA_025448015.1 Bolborhynchus lineola | reverse complement strand
ATGAGTGGATGAGATGGGTATTGGTTACAAATTCACGAAGCACAGAAGACTTAGCTGTAAACTTTTCCTAACTGAGACCAACACAGTAAAGTATTGGAGAGATATTGGGATATAACTCTGCCCCTCTGATAGAACTAGAAGCTTAAGAGTTTAAACCAATCCTGATGGGGAGGACGGGAGTGTGGGACTCAGTACTGAGAAAAATATGCAATATCCATATCCCTTGATTAGTGATGATGGTAGCAGAGATGGAGGAGGGTGTCAAAGTCCACAGAACATGTCTCAAGGTCTTTGGCTAAATTGACCATGAAGGTGATGTCAGGTGATAGGACTTCAGAGGGGCACAGCAAACTGCATACTCAGAGGGAAGAGATGTCTTGCTCCAGTATGGTGGATTCTGTGCAGATCACACAGACCAAACTGATTTTCCTGCCAAAGAGCTCATTGCACAAGAACTTCATAACCTAGAAGAGCAAGATGCAAAGTACTCCTCCAGCCCATTTCAACTTTAACTGATGTGGCTAAATAATCCAGGAAATGTAAACAGCAATTATGCATATCTATATTTTACATATTTATTATTATCTACTTCTGGGTTTGTGGGTTGTTACTTTGAAAGCTTTAAAGGAAACTGCATTCAGCAATTCACCTATTGGAACTGCATTACAAAATTGCTCCTTGCATGATTCTGTTGCTATGTTCCTGACTGAACTTTGCTTGGGAAGCTTACAGCACTGGTGAATATTGTGCAAGTTTTCCTTAACAAAAAAAGCTTAAAATGAGAAGTAGTTCACATGGGGCTTTGTTTTCTTAAAACTACATCAATTGGCTATTAGCAATTTGCTGTAATACAGCTGCCACTTGAAACTTTGAATGTGAGCAGGGAAGGTGTAGGCAGTAGTCTGTCTCAACCAAGCATCCCGATCATCAGGGCAGGTCTGAGATGAAGCCAGGAAATGAATGGATCAGTTGAGTTGAAACGGGGTCCTGAGCCCCTGTGCTGGTGTGTGGGAGGAGGGATCACCTGCGGGGTGACCCTTTAGAGTCAATCAGGCACATGATGAATTCACAGACTTCAATGGTCCTACACAGAGTTTGTAAATTTTGCTGCCAAAAAATGTGCCCATCTACAGACAGTAACTAGACATGTGTTTGGAAGCACATACCATCAGGTAAACAACGCAGTCTTGGACCACCACAAACATAAAGCAGAGGAGCAAGGTCAACCAAAAACAGAGACCCAGAGCATCACAGGGAGCAGCAGCTGGAAGTATTTATTGGCATATTTACACAACATTTTACAGAGACAGCAAAATGAGCTTCTGACCCTGCCTGGCACTTCATGCTGACTCTTTCATCTGGACTTTTGACAGGTAGTGAAAAATAGGTCCCTGCCCTGTCAATTCTAATGCTGACCACAAGTCCTTACAAGGGGTCCCCTTCTGTTCTTGTGCATTCTTGGGGAATGACTATGAGGAGCAAAGATACAGTGAATACTCTGTTCCAGTTTCTCCTCTTGCCTATTTCTTTTCGCCCAAAGAAGTACATGTTCTGGGTTAATACCAAGTGCATTTATAATGATTTGCAGTTTCATCTTCCCATGTCTTTGAAGATCAATATGCCAAGTCTTCATCTTCCCTGTAAGCTTCTCTGAGCTTAATATAGTGTTCTGTTTCCAGACTAGGACTATTTCCTAGCTTAAAAGGCCTTTCTTCTGGTTCATGTTTTTAAAGGCAGTAACCACTCTTTTAAGTCGTATATCTTGGGAAGTAGTCATTGTACTGGTATCTGCTGAATCTGAGAGTGACCAAGGAGGAGCCAAACACAGATCCTCCAGGTGAGCCTCCTATGCCTCTGTTATCCATTTTCAGGGCATCTTTTTAACCCTTTCATGTCTATGTAACAATGGGTTTGGGTGCCCTAAAAAGTTATGCTTTTTTATTGCGAAGAGTTCTCAAAGAAAGTATCCGTTGCCACATCCTTGAGCAGTTTCAACAATGAAGCTGCATTACCAAGGTGCAACTTCTGTTCTTTGCCACGGCTGTTGCAGCCCCCAGCCCTCACATTTCTCACCTGAAGATGGTGTTTGAGAGGGAGGGAAGGTTAGAACCTTTGTCCTCCTTTTGGCCACTCTTCTAGCATCTCGTGCGGCACTGGCTCGCAAATAATCTACATTCTATGCTGATTTATGGTGATGAATGCTAAGATTTTATCAGGTAGAAATTTTGTTCTCTCTTTTCCTTTATAGCTGCAAAACCTGAGACATCACTATGGAAAATGTCCTCCTGAACTGTGCCCCAGTGATAGGTTTCAAAAATAAATGTATTTCATCTCAGAGGAGGAAAAAACTGGACATCAAGTCAGACCTTCTGCGCAAAGAATGAATCCATGCTAGCCACTTTCAAAACCCAGGAAAAAAGTAGTGACATGTTACTATGTGCTTATGATCTGTCTAATCACAGAGCACCTAATAGCTCCACATGTAGTCTCTAGGACAAAACAGGTATGGGAGGTTTGCTGTTTGCTGCCATAAGACAGGTGCCATGGCCTCTGTATCAGCAATATGTATTATGGTTATATCAGTTGTACATAAAACAGGGCATCACTGCTTCTTAACACATGTAGGAATACTGCTTCCTCCCTGCAATAGTCACATTACACATGTGATTATACATCCCCCTCTAGAGTCAGACCCTGCATTTCAGCACTAGAAAGCATGTATGTTTCTTTCTGTAGTGAAGGTGGTCCTTAGGTGCATGCAGATGTGAAAAATTCCTCCCATGTTATTTAAATGTTTGAAAAAAGAAAGTCTCTGAGAAAAGAGCTTTGAACCATATTTCCCTTTTTATGATTGTGCGTTTAATGTAACCATCTTTAGAATACTACTGTGCACTTCAAGAAAACCTCTCTAATATGAGCAAATAGTGGGAACACTTCTGATACGGGCCTTAAAAATGATTCTGTTTTGTAGGCTGAGAAGCAATATTAACTCATCAGTATCCTGATGTTTCCAGAATTTCTTTTTTGATTGCCAAAAATGCCTATTGAATGATCAGGTTTACTTCCCATGTATAAACAACAACCTCTGTAACCAAATCATAAAAAAAAAAAAAAAACAAATCCAAAAAAAGAAACAACACATAAAAGTCAGTCATATGCTCTTATTTCAATTATTCACTTTTGTTTCTATCATCAGGGTACTTAAAAATCATCATCTCTGTTAGGTCCACCTTGTGTTAGGTGCTGCATTTTCCTAAGAGTCCACCCTTGCTTGACAAAGGTGATCATAAAAGGCAGAGAAGGCAGGAGTGACTTTGCCCAGAGAACTGAGTGAGAGAACTGCTAATGAGAACTGTGTCATAAAACTCTCCTGCCTACTAGGCAACATCATTCATTAGGGGAGATTGAACGTGAGCTGCTGAGCTGGCAGGGGAAAGTTCACAGCCTAAACTTTAATCTAGGGTCTCCAGGAACCTTGGGTACATCTGATGAGAAGCTATGTATTTCTGTACTCTTTTTTGGGGGAAAAAAAATGCCAATTTTGTTGATAGTAGTGTGATTTAAAATGTTCTCTTTAAGCTTTATATTACAAACTGTTTCTCAGTCTCAAAATTCATTTGTTCCTGAATGAATACGGGATGGCAGGATTTCAGAAGTGCCTTAAAGCTTTGTTTGATATTAGAGAAGTCATTCTTCACAAATCATTCATTTTAAAGCATCTGTACTATTTTTCCTTTCGAAAGTTTCATTTGCATTTGTAAAATGGAGCAGTAGGTGCTATTTTGAGATCCTTGAGTAAACTTTATGAAAACGGGTTTTGAAATGTTTTTCTTTAATGTTACTTTTTCTACAGTGACACAGTTCTCCCACGGCGCTTTGGGTTTGCTACTTCTTTCTCCAGACGACATTTCTTTCCAGTGGAACAATTAAGACAACAGCGGAAAACTGTACTTCTAAGGTTTCAGTTGCTTCTGTCAACATCGGAAAAAGAATGGCCACGAGGTGGTAGCCGTCTGTAAGGGAGGATCAGAGGATGGCTCCGAGCTTTGCTTCTTGATCCTGGGAGGCAAATACTGCCTGCGGGCCCTACGCCGTATCGGGGGCATTTGCAGTGTTAAGCAGAGTTATTTTAGATACATTTTCTTGATTTCTTTCACTTTGAGGTAATCTTATGTGAGGTAGAAAAATAGGAGATAACACCGTAGTGTCTCTCTTACTGTCTCTGCAGGCTGGTAGCACTGGCAAAGATGCCAATTGCAAATCCATTTAAAAATTGCCAGCATAAACTAGCATATGGGCTTGTGCGCTGTCATGAGGTCTTGGCTCTCTTGTGCAGCCTGTCTGCTTTTCGGGCTCTCCTGATGGCATCCAGAATGGCCCCAGTTTGCAGGATGCTGACCTCAGATGTACCCCTTCTTCTGCCAGCTCAGATCAGTTCAGAGTAATGTAATCCGTAATGTAATAATTTCATACTGCCTGGCTTTGTGAGAAGTCAGATGTCATCCAGCCTCTCTGGGCTGACATAAAACTCGTGTTAATAGAAAAAGAGTGAAAACTCCATCATGTGCTCTGTCTGATTTGATAGAAATGCTGTCATATGCCCACACATGATCAAGATTAAATTTATGCTATCTGACATTGTGCAAACCCACTAATGCTATTTAAACCACAGTTTTGGAGGGGGAAAAAAAACCAAAACCAAAACAAATAACAAACAACACACTTTTACTTATGCTGCTCCTGCTGTGAGAGAAAAGAACAAAAAGTGGAGGTTCTGACAGATTACTGGAGCAGAAAATTGCATAGATTATTTTGGTCTGGGTTACAATTACCAGAAAAGATAGGAGGTTGCTCTGTAAACTGATTCATTGTGAATTCTGGGAGAACTTCATCTTTCTTGATGTACGGGAATTATGGGAAGGTTTGTGAGGGCTTGCTAGCGCTAACTTTTTTCTATCCTGTATCTGCTTTACATCATACTTCAGTGAAGTTTTTGTGCGCCAGCACAACTTAATATAAAGGCAACATTTGATTTACAGCATTATAAAATTCATGTAACTCTGCAACAAAGATAAACCCCTCATTTCTTACTGCATTTGTACATATAAATGTGAGTTGTACTGCAAATAGTTTCATTTTGGCTTGGTGCACAGATGTGAATGCTCAGACATTTTGCAGCATGCAGTTTAAATCTTTCAAAGAAGAAAAAAGTGCATCAATATGGACTAAGCATTCGTTGCTTAATAAAATGAAGCACTGAAGGTAATGGTCTAGTTTGTTTCTCTCCCATACAATCACTGATAGATTTTTCTATTTCTGACTTAATTTCCATGTTTTCCTTTGATTCCACAATTCTCAAAGGTGCAGCCTTAATTTTATACAAAGCAAACTGTTTAAGAATATATATTCCAACTACTTCATCTAAATAAACATAATACACCCTCTGGATATTTACACAAATGGCTCACTTATGGGATTTAGTAAATCTCAATGAATTTTTACAGGTATTTGGGAAACTTTCTCAAGCAAGCTCCTTTAAATCCAGTTATTTCTGCTTTGTTCTTTTCTGTTCTTTCCAGATATTTTCTTCTGTTGGGCCATCTCACAAACGTCACATCCCTAGCTGCCAATACTGATTCTTGTGTCCATGCATGGGTTTCTTTCTCTTTTTCTCCTTTTGCCAGCTCCAACTTTAATATGCTTCTTGGGCTTTCTTTGAAGATTTCATCTGTAACTGTAAATAAACCCTTGTGTACTCTGATGCTGATTAAAAAGCCAAGTGACCTTATTTTTAAGACTGAACAAATTGCTCCTGAAGCTCTTTGGAGGCGGGTACTTGACACACACCTGAACTCAAACCTGGAGCACAGAAAAAGTAAACAAATTTTTAATATTTTTTCTGCCTTCATTAACAAATTGTTCTGAGCCTGTTGTAATGTTTATGTTCCTTCCTGTATTTACTGAGTTGAAAAGGTGTTCTTTAAATATTTTCATTAAAGTTGGTATGTTTCTTTCCCATTTTCCTCCCAAAGCTCTGGTTCTTGTATATATAAAACAGGTTCTCTCACATACTTGGGTAATATTTATAAGGTTTTTATTTGTCATTTCATTCTGTTTAAAAGCCTTGGCTGAAGCTCTTGAGACTTATTATGTTGAAATAACTTGGGATCACCCAAAATGAAACTTGAAATGTCATGGTACAAACTTGGTCCTGCAATGTCAGAAAGCTTGAAAGCAAGAATATATTCCATGTTCTGAGGCAACACTATTTAGCACAAGTGCTTTGCAAAATCATGTTACTGCATTCCAGCAAAACCCCTTGAGAGAGCTGGGCGATGGTGAGACCCTCCTGGAAACGGCTGGGGAAAAAAAGTCAAGAAAGGTGGGTGGTGACCATGCATAGATCTTACTGCTCCTACACGCATTCTCCAGGGATAGGGAGTGTCTTTTTATTACATGGATTTACAGTGTTTAGCACAGCAAAGCTTTGGGGCCTGCTAAGGTTTTTTGGATGTTTTGGGAATGCCAGTGAAAATTGTGCTATTTAACCAATGGTTATTACAGTTTTTTGAGAATTTGTTTTGTTCCCAGAGGTTCCCATTTTTATCCACATTCCTCATCTATGTATTAGCATGATTATCACTGTCATGCCAAGATTAGTCCTCAAGGCATTCTGGACTACTTTGGTTTTGGATTCTGAGTCTGTCACCTCTAATTACATGCAAATGTCTGTATCTGAGCTAGCCACCTTAAGTTTTTCCCCTTGTCTGTGGAGGATTAATCAACGTAGCTGCGACCAGGGCATGATTCATATCATGCTGAAGCATATGCCTGTATTTGGTTAGATGAATACATCCTTCAACTCCGGTGGTTTTATTGACTACATTCTCTTTAGCAGCCATGCTATAGATACCTAAAGTTAGGAGAGATGAATCCCATCCTTAGAGACCTCTACTGTGCTGCCTGTATAACAGCGTAGAAAGGTGATGCGTAGATGATGCCTAACCCATCCCAGTCAGAGGACTGTGTGCTGCAGGGGCTCTCCCTGGCCTGGTGAATGGGTTCCTTTAGGTTCTCCCTATCCTGTGAATCTGTTGTAACCAGGCCCACAGAGTCTGCCACATATGGAGCAAAGCATGAACTCCAGGTAATAATCTTGCCTCCTTTTCCCCTCTGCCACATCTTTCCTCCTTGCCCTGTCCTGTCCTGCTCTTCCTTTTGGCTTTTCTCTGCTGCTGTTCTCAGCACTGTGATTGTGCCCACACTGTTTTCTACCTAGTGTGCCAGTTTTTCACTGGGTTTACTGTTGTTTCACTTCGCATTTTTCACTAGTGTCTTTCTAACTACAAGGGCAACAGAAGAAAGAGCTATTCCATCCTCATTGTTTGAAACAGCTTGGGATGTAAGACAGCTGCCTTGGGCCAGCCCCAGGATTCACACACCCTCTGCTGTGTTTCTGAGAGCTGCCTGTAGTGGACGATGGGGAAGAATGCAGGGCAAGCCCATGGCGGTACTACCAGTCTGCAGATACCTGGCTCAAAGTCTTTCTAAATCAGAGATATTATCTTTGGATCAAAATCCATGAACTCTCACAAATAAAGGCAGTAATGTGGCAGTGGGTCTGAGGCTGACATGTCTAATCCCTCCTCTACCCTCCTCACTCTCAACTGGGCATTGCTGGCTTTGGTGTTTTTTGTAAACAGGGGGTTTACTTACAGGAACCACCTCAACTACTTCTGATTTTTTTAAATAAAATAATACTTCATTTTACCTTAGTTATAAACTCCAAAGAGATTTGCTATAGTCAGAGAGTGGAGAAACAGTTAATGAAGGCATTATCATCAGGGGTGATAAGGCCTTGTGGGAGACCAGTGGTAGGAGAGCTCATGCATCTGAGTGACTGCACAGAGTCTGTGAGTTTGTTACTTGCACTAAAGATTACCTCTGATTTAATATTCAGTCACCTAGGACATAGACCTGCTGGGATAACCAGGCTCTGAAGACGCTTGTGACTCAGGAAGACCATAGTAAGATGCAGTCCCACCCGAAGTCTTCTCTGGCTGAGAGAGTACACCCTCTGGTATTGTAAAACACAGGCTGATGATAAGCAACAATGTGACACCAGTGCTGGAAGGAACAGCAACCAGCTTTCCAAAATGGCACAGAAATAGGTGAGACAGTGAGAAAAGCTGATGGGGAAGATGCTCTACAGAACAAAAAGTTGAGAGACCTCTTTAAGAAAACGGACAGTGTGTGCTTACTGATGGCAAGCTCTGATCCTACAGCACTGCAGCGATAAATAAAAACACTTAGAGAATAGCTATCCTGACAGAGTACGCTGTTAAGAAGAATAAACTTGAGTTCAAATTTCCACAGCATCAGTGATAGCCTAAAGCCAAACCCCTCTGATGCTAACCTGGTAGTCTGCAGTCTGCTTTTCTGCCTAACTCCATCTGGGGATGACACTGAGTGGTCCCCTGGTGGAATAGAAAATAGATTGTGTTGCCATGGCTTCTTGTACCTGCTACATTTCTAATCTACCACACTTAGCTTGGTCTGTTTTATGCTGCTGTACAAGAGCATGGAAAATACTTTGTTACTTGCTCATTTATTTCTTTATGGAAACATCTTGTCTAAAGGTAATGTGGTCTGTGTAAAATACTCATCATCCCTGCAGTGATTTCTGGACTAGCATATAGGTGGCATGTCTGCACTTCATAGCTCAGATGTGCTGCAGCAAACTCCAGTTAGAGCTGGAATATCTGAGCAGTGTTACACTGAGGTAGCAGTCTGGATCTAGAGGACTACATCAGTTTCACTAGTGATGACATTCCACTGGAGGGAAAATTACCTGGCCAGGCTGCTGTGCTGAGCTGTTAGGCTGTTTCCCAATCCAGAGCTATTTTGATGGCCATTAACTGCAACCTTTGCACCAGCCTCTGTTGTAGAATGCAGGTATGCTCTGCTGCCTGCACCAGCATGCAGAATCCTGTTTCTGCACCAAGGAGATCTGTGATATAACAGACAGCATGACAAATACTAACCCAGCAGAGGTTATTTTTGTCTGTCTGTTGCAAGATAGCTGCACCCAGATTGGGACAATCTCAGTAGATCTGGTGACGCTTAATAAATCAAGAAGATCCAGGGCTGGCTGGGGAAATCAGCAAAGCAGATCTATAATGCAGAAAACAAAGAGTTCAGTAACATTTCTGCTTCCAAGATGAAAGCAAAGCCTCTTGACTCAGCGAAGTAACAACAGCTTAAGCCTAGATCAAGTAGTAGTAGAGAGGTGATAAAACCACTGCACAAGCCGTAAGCTATCTGGCATGGATACTGCTGAAGAAATTGGTGCAGCAGCAAAAATTCTGCATGGACTGCAAAACGCTGCTGAGAAGCTATACATAATTGCCATAGTTGCATGTTTCAGTTAGTTGAAACACTTAAGAATCCAGAAAGTGGTATGTATGAAGCAGGTTCCTGCTTTTGGGAGGGGGGTGTGTGGGGGGGTGCATGGACTTTTCTAGATCACCTCCAACCTTGGATGATGTCTCTTATCTTTTTCCAATATTCTTCAAAAATTTTTCTACTGTAGTGTGAGTTTCTGCCCATCAAATTAAAGTGTCGTGACAAGCATCTTGCTTGCCTTGGTTGTTTTTCGTGGACCCTTTAGAAATAGTTCATGGGTCCCTGGGGACTGTAGAGCACAGGCAGAAAATCACTTAATAATTCTCTTTCCTGGTGCCTTACAAATTCCTGGGACACAGCATCTCTTTCAGCAGAAAAAAAAAAAAAAAAAAAAGGATGATGCATCCACAAATACAGTCAAAGCTTATTTGAGACAGAAGGCATGTTTTTTTTTTAGGTCAGGACAGTATGGTATGCATGGCAAAAAGAATCTAATTGAGAACAAAAGGGCTAAGTGATGTTCAGTGTATGATAATGAATTATTTTCTTCATTTCTTTTTGCATGCGTAACTTTTCTTTGGGAAGTGAAGTGAGAAGTATGTGAGCATGTACGGTAGAAAACACTCCTTAGACTTACCCTGCTGTGGCTAGTTTTATTTTTCATTCTGTGTTGACTTGGGGTTAGGAACAGTCTGTGGCTGTTTCTTTTCTTCTTCAATTGTATTTTTAACTTTTGGCAAAGTGTCACAGACATGAAGATGCTTATTTTTATAGATTTTTTAGATAAAAAAATAAATAAAACCAGGCTATTTTTATCTCTGTACTTGTATCATTCAAAGTTATAACTGTGCCTTTCACTGGTTAAAACAGAACCCAAGAGCTGTTTTTCTACAGCTGTGGAGAGCTTGCATAGTACTTGACAGTGCTGAAGGTACAATATATTTTCACCCAGCCTGTCTGCTTCCAGTAAGAGAAAGTTCTTACTTATGGGACAGCTGCCAAAAGATGAAACTCACATTATAAAACTGCTTGTTTTTACATGAAAGTCTGTACTAGTGGCTGCTATTTCCTAGAGTATAAATCTCTGCTTCCATGTAGAGAGAATATATCCTGAGATACACACACCTCACTGTGTGTGCATCCTGGACCTCCCTGCGCTGTTCCGGGCCCAGACACTATAACATTGCTCCTCTGCTGCATGGTGGCGTGGGTTGTGGGATTTCGCCAGCTCCCTACACTCTGCATTCAGATGGCAAGTATTGCTAATCCCAGGCTTCCTCTTCTCTCAGCTTCTTAAAACTCTTTATGTTTATATGGATGATGAGTGTCTCAGTGTTTCAGTGCCAGTAATGAGGAGCTCTGTTTGAGGATGTAGCATCCTACTACCTTGTAAGCTGACTGCAGCCAGGCTGCTGTTGGGCAGTTCTGGCAGTGCATTTTGGAAGGCAAAAACTACACCAGCTCTCCTTTCCCCACTGGGACTTACAGGGCGACAAGTAAGTGGATAAATGCTGGAAGATGGCAAAGGGCAGTGGGATGGACAGTGGTGCTGTGTCAGGAGGATCTTCCCTTGTCACAGCCTCATTCAGAGTGATTTTGCACGAAGGCCTGAGCAGCATGGGCTGGTAGGGCAGAGATTTTAGGGCATTGTTTTTATAACCTTTTAGAGAATGCCATTGTCATAAAAGGAACTTTTTGGTATTTCTAGATCTAAAAGTTCCAATAAAAATTTAATTTGGAAAACATACAAAAGTCACCCTTATTTTCTGCATTTATAGCTCCAGTTCTTTCAATACACCACAGACGTTACTGTCTAACCATACAGTTCTGTGTCCTCAATAAGGACATCTCTGTATTAAGGAAATTACCCTTGAGTTTAGCATGGCCAGAAGGTGAGTGCCCAGCGCTGTGTGCAAAGGGGGAGTAAGGCACAGTGATCCCTGGATGAATAGCTGGCAGAATCAGCGCAAGCATGTGAGGAGCCCCAAGAGAACAAGACATGTTTGCCAGACACCATCATCATTCTCCAGATGGAGCTTATAGGAGGCAGTTATGTACAGAGTTTGGGGATCAAGAATTGGAGAGGGTGCCCACTCACACAGCTGCAACCTTGCCACTTCCATCACCGGAACAATAGCAATGCCAGGTCAGGCCCAGTATGTGCTTACTGGTACTGACAGCCTTGCTTCTGTAGCTGGACTTTGCATGAGACAATAGGGATGTCCTGGCTATTGTCTTATTAATTGAACTTGATTTGCTACAAATACTCTCATTTGCTACAAAAAAATCTTTACTGTGAGAGTGGTGAGGCACTGGCACAAGCTGCCCAAGGAAGTTGTGAGTGCTCTATGCCTGGCAGAGTTCAAAGCCAGGTTGGACAGGGCTTTAGGTGACATGGTTTAGTGTGAGGTGTTCCTGCCCATGGCAGTGGGGTTGGAACTAGATGATCTTAAGGTCTTTTCCAACCCTAACTGTTCTATGATTCTATGACATAAATTATTAACATATCCTTGTTTTAATCCCCATAGGGATCTGCAGTTCTCCCTCTGATTCTGCTTTGCTAAGTGTGGACCCTGCCTGCTGAATGCACTTACCCCCTCCAAACATCCATCACCCAGTTTCTGTTCTAGGTGTGTATTGTCAGCCTTTCTGAGGCAGTAATTCTCCACCATAGCTTTTCTTTGAGTAACCCTCAAAATGTAATATCTTAGGTTAGGGTATCAGTGAGCATGAAGCAGTGTCTTCTGATTTGCCATAGATGGCTAAAATGTTAAACCTACAAACTCCTTTGTCTTGGCTAAAATGTTCCTTCTTTCTAGTTACTTCATGAGGGCTAACAATTTTACATCACTTTTCATAGTATAGCCATCCTATTGTTTCAATGAGCTTAACTGCCAACTCTTGTAGAAGCCCAAGCCTGATACTGTGAACAGTGATGCCTCAAAAACCAAATGTGGAGAAAGACTGCTTGCTGGAAGAAAGCACAGTTCCTCAAAACAGGACACACAAGAGCACCTGAGCTTCTCCTAAGGAGCTGGAAAGCTGGTCTTCCAACTAGTTGCAGTAAGTGTATGGTGAATTACGGGAGCAAGGTGAATTTCCAGCAGCAGAGGTTCTGGTCTGTATGTAGGTGAAGGCTGTGAAGTGTTTTTTTCTGTCTTGAAGCTGCTGGGAGGATGCAGTAATTGCAAAGATAATTTAATCTGCCCACAGGAACTTTACTAACTCAACTCCAATAACTTCTACTAATCTCCAGCATGTCCTATCTAAATTCTTGAAATGCTGCTGTTAAGTAGCACTGGCTTAAATGAAAAAACAGTCTCTCACTGTCACTTATTACAGCGTTTTGTAAGTATATCTAAAGGCTACCTGAAAACTTTTCTAGTGGTCCTGCACAAGAACTGCCTGAACTACAGATGAAAGCCACAGCATATCTATCCTCTATCCTGCCACACAGTCTTGTTTTAAAGATCTACAGGGCACACATCATGTGCAACGTCATTTCTGAGGTCCGTTTATTTCCTCTGTCAGAAATGAGCAATGTGTTTCTTACCTGAATTGTTAAATGATACTTTCCAGCCACCAGATTTTTGCTTTACTTTTGCTGCTTAGTAGAAAGACTCAACTCCTATCAGAAGTGCATTCACATGGAGACATTTCTGGGTCTGATCAAATGGCCTTTTCACCATCTCTTTAGCAAACTAAACAGGTGTTATAGAACCCTGATGAAACTTAATGAAGCCATTTCAGGTTTTGGAGTACTGTTCAGCAGCTGAGCTGCAGCAGAGTTGTGTTTGTGCCTTGAGCTTGCTGCAAGCAGAAAGAATACGTGCAAGCATAAGCCACTGTGACTTGTATTTTAGTTGACAATTGGCTTAGTCAAACAGGTAATATTCTCCAATCCAGTCAATGAACATAACATTTAAAGCTGTGGCAACCCCCTTGCTTTGGATGAGTCTGAACCCTGAGCTAATTTACCACCTCGGCACACATTCATTGTTTCACTGCAAAGCTCAAAGGGCTGAAGGGGCTTTGAAGGCAGATTTCTCTTCTTGGTTGTAGGTAGTGTGAAAGTGAATACACATGAAGTTCATTGAATGGCTTTTGCACTGTTGTGTAGCTCCCGGCCACAATTCCAGTTTGAAAGCAGGCCAGAAGATAGGTACTATTTGGTCCATTCGGGACCTTCATCTGGGGCTTAGAGAGGAATTCCAGGTGTTCCCACAGTGGGACTTTCTCAGTCCTTCAAAAGAGGTGATTTGAAATTTCCTCTGTAATTTAATTATTATAACTAGGAGCAATTTCCCCTGCTTGCAATTTAGTTCTTATTAAATTTATCTCTATCATTTTTGACTGCATGAGCTTGTGAATCTTGATTTAATTGACTAGTTTAGATAGATTGAGAGATAAGATTCTTCTGAGAGTAGACACCCAAGGGCTCCAAACTTCTGTTGAATCACTGTATCAGCCCAGGGCCAGGGCAACGAGGGTAAGGAAATACTCCTTCCTGCAGGATTTTTCAAGAGCATCTTGGGAACAGAGTAGCTGATTATTCAGGTTAATCACTGCTTGAAGTGCTTGTGGATGCAAGTTTTAGATCAGATTTTTATATACATAGAAAAGCTACGTGTTAAAAGGATATAAACCAAATAGCACTTTGAGACTCCTGGCTTTAAGTAAAGGAATTAAGCTGTGTGCCTTAGTGCCATAGGATATTATTGTACTAAAGAGCTTATTAAGATTAAAAATGGGATTAGGCATTACCATGAATGAATGCAAAGAGTTTACATGGCTGGGATAAAGCTGCAAAGCTTTTTTCTGCCTTTCAGGGAAATGCTCCCAGAGTGGAGCTAAGAAATAAAATTATATATCATGAGGTGCATCTTCTACCTTCCAAAGTGGAGAAATCTGGTACTAAAGGCAGGATGCAGAACTAAAATCTCACTGTTTTTTTTTCCAAGAAGCAGTTCTTGCTGATCAGTGAAGTGAAAATGTCTCATGTGCTTCCACGCTCTTTATTTTGAGACTTGGATTTTTTGCTGATTTTTTATATTTATTTTTCCAAATGAGATTTTGGTTGCACTTGCTCCCTTAGTTCCCAAAGAATCAGCAAAGGGCCCCCAGCATTGCAGGAAAGAAGCCAGGAGAGGAGAAAAGAAGAGAGCAGAGGAGTCCCTACTCTTTGTTTGGTTGGATTTTTTTTGGTTTTTGTTTCCACAGAGAAATAATAACCCCCAACAGGTAACAGGGATCAGGGATGAAAGCTCAGGTAAGATGTTTTTCGTCCATCCTATGAAGGTGTTTCTATTTCTTCACTGGTTTGTTTGTGTCTTGTTATCAGAAGGTTACAGATGGCTGCTAAACAGAGATTCCTGTGTATTTAACTTTGATATTTTAATGACTGAGCATAAATTTCTTATGAAAAACAAACTTATTTTCTATACATCACTACTGTATAGCTTGAGGGAAAGCAGCGATGGCCATGGCCCAGCACAACTGTCCAGCTTCCTGCATGAACTATGCCTGATCCATACCAGATGTTCCCTGTAGGGGATTCTTGGCTGCTTTCTACAGTCCAGACACCAACGTCCCAAGTAACATAGACTTTCCACTTCCCATGGGACAAGAGGTCAGCTTTCCCAAGGAAAACATTTGCTAGGACTTCTTGAAAACAATTCCTTAAAATTTTGATGTGGATTTGTGTTCAGATAGATTTTCTTGTTTCATCTTATCTAATACTTCTCCTCCTTTGTTATCTATAGTATATAGATACCTCCAGATGGGAATCACACCACCACCTGGCTATTTCAGGGGGCTGTGTTTGCTGGAGCAAATTCTCTGCTGCCTGTGGAGTCCTTACTCCTCCTTTCTTAATTTTTCTATTTTATATTTCTTTCTTCTTCTGCCCCCTTTTACACTAGCTCAAAATGTGTAACAATTTATCAGCCCCTATGCTCAGAATGCAGCTTTCTGCAGAGGGATGCAACAGTGGTAAATTCCTCTCCAGTTTCTCATAAAACAGCTCATTGTGGTACTGTTTTTGTATATGCATCTTTAGTCTTAGTACTTCATTTGCTGACCATATTTCACTCCAATTTTATTGCCGACTTGCTTTTTCCCCTTGTTCTTGGTGGTGCTTACCAGCTCTTCTCCAAGCTTCAGATTTGTATTTGAAAGGACTTTTTCCTGGTGCCTCCATCTGTGTGTTCCTCATCCCAACTGTCTATACGTGACCTGGATATGTACTGACATTTTAAAGACTGTGCTGCATCTCTACTGTCACCTGCTTGTTAGTAAAGTTTAGAATCCAAAGGCTGGAGTAACAAACTGGCTTGGAGGTGGGGATTATTATAATTCATTAGTTCCCAGTGATGTACTTAAAAAGTACCTAGTATGGAAAGACCTTGATCCCAGTGAGGGTTTCTGGTAGCACTGCAGTTGCTGAAGCCAAACCCAACACTACTTGTTGTTCCCTGCTGTTATTTTTCTTCCTTTACTTTCAGTCCTGCAGCCACCTTCGCTGATGCAGACAGAGGCAAGCTTGCTATGCCCATGCCAGCAGCTGCCTGGATGTTAAGGTGGCTATGTTGTGCACAGGTTTGAGCTCACTTATATCTAGTTAGCTTGTGAGACAAAGCAGATGAGCTTTGGCAGGCAGCTCACAGAGCAGGGGCTTTACCACATTGCTGCTCTCCATGCTCTCATAGCTTTCCTTGCTATGCACTTTTCCTGTGCTCACCACTGCCTTGACAAAGCTTTTAGGGTACCAAAAACTTCCTTCACTGCCAGTGCCTCCCTGACCAAAGTCATAATCTTCACAAGGTAATGATGTAGTTCATCCATTTGTGTCCTATCTCAGATCTGCCCAGCCATTGGGACAGCCTGGTGTATGTTGCGTCATGTGCTGGTGTTTGGTATGCTCAGCCACTTCATTTATAGCCTCAGGAATGTGAGAGGGCCTTAGAAAGATTCCAGAGACAAGAAATTGTTTGAAAACGCCTGAAGACAATTAGCCTTCATACTGAAAGTATGTTTTACCCACCAGGAACAGAAAGGGCCAAAAATCTCACCACAGTTATGCTAAACTTCAAGAAGGGGAACTGTGCAGAAAAGAAAGCACTTGAAGCTAGAAATCACAACTGATTGAATTAAATCTTTGCGTGCTCTGAGCACAAAGGCTTCGTCCTTCCCACTCCCTACTGGTGGATTGCAGTCAGTGTGGGAAAGCCTGGGCACTATAAATGCTCACTGCCTTGGGCAGTCAGGACAATCTGTGTATGTGCAGGAGCCCGACATCAGGCTGAGGCCAGCTTTAACAACCCTGGCAGAACTATGGAGACTGGGAGTAAGATTTCAAAGTTAAGCAGTCCAGTATGAAGAAATTCCAGAACTGACCACATTTACAAGTGTGTGATACTATCTTTAATTTTAATTGCATAATCTTCTGTTCTTTATTTTTCCCAATCTGTCTACATTTACACCACAGGGCTGTGGTGATGCTGAAACAGACTGCTGGCTGGAATAACCTATTCACC
>JAOEHX010051891.1:0-21517 GCA_025448015.1 Bolborhynchus lineola | reverse complement strand
GTGATGCTCAACATGTCATTCCTATGAGGCATTCCATAAATACTCTCAAAATACATACTCATTGTTTTTCAGATCTCCAAGCTGAGGTCTTGGATCTTACTGTCTGAGTAAGATCAGACTCCAAGAGAGTGAGACTCACTAATGAGTACTCATAGCTGCAATCACAGCCAACAACAGCTGTATTTTAGACACCAAGACATAATGTTAAGTAGTCTGAAAAATCAGGTACTGGAAACTTAAAGGTGATTGATACTCTTGACAACAAGTTGTCTAACTCTCAAAATATCATTTATAAAATAGAAAAATGTTCCACAAAACACAGTGATATTGTCAGAGTACTTTTGGTAGCCTATAGCATATCAGACTGGCAAATACAATAGTGGCTTGGTACTCAGTGATGTGCTGATTTGAAAACTGCTGGAGGATGGAAATCTTGCACTGAGCATCTTCAGGTCTCCTAAAGAATCCATCCTGCACTGAAGATTTTTTATCTTGAGTTTCCTGAAGTGATTTAGATATACTAAGGGAGGAAAAGCAAGACAAGTGCTTCTCACTTTTCCCAAGGTTCATTCCTCTTTTCCTGTAGAGATTTAGGTTTATTTAACTTTCTCAGTAGATCCAGAAACTGAATTCGGTGAGAATGGGACTCATCTCTGAGGACACTCTTGATGCGATACAGTATTTTCCAGGGATCAGCTAAACTCATCGTGGTTCGCTATAGGTTGGTGCTATTAGGTGCCAGTAACTATGTGAAAAGAAGTTTCTTGGGTTTCCAAAGTGCTGTGTGGAAGAGATTTATAAAAAGAGTCCAGAATGACTCTTCCCTAACTCATGTTTGTATCTCACATCGGAAGGCAGTTAAACCTGACCAAATTGAAACCCTTACGTACATTTATAAAGAAGCAAAAGGAGATAAGTGTTAGCAGCTCTAAGTGGTATTCACATCTCAGTCATTCTTTGCTATAGGGTAGAAACATTCCAACACTCAATTATCTAAAGAGTCACAGAAGACATAACTGACCAAAAGTTTTCAGCTAAGGAAATCATGTGCACCACGCCTGGGAGAATACACCAGTCATTACTCAGGAAAAAACTGCTTCTCAGATGATACCACAGTCAGTCTTTATTGCCCATTGTTTGGAGATAGCTAGCTGTTTTTCTTTCATGAGGAGTGAGTGGTGAGTGGCTTTCCAAGCTTTCCTCAGGAAAAGATTTTAGAATGAAAAGCTAAGTCATCTGCCTTTCTCTGGATATATTTTGTAAACAAGTCAAACTACATTCCTATCATTTTAAAAATATTTTTATTAATTTTTATTACTTTTGACTTATTTTTATAGTAAAAGAATAAAGAATAACATATTACAATGTATATAGACTGAAGTCCTTCAAGAAGCTAGTTTAACACATTTACTTTCTTCATCATAGCCATCTTGCAATGTATGAAAAATGGAAGTTTCAGGGGTTATAGCTCATTAGAAAAAAATTAGAACCTCAGACAAAACAAATATGATATATTAAGACTCCTCTTCCAAGCCTTGAAATTCCTTACAAGTAAAGGAAGGAATGTAATCCCTATTAATACATAGAAATTAGTTTTAAAATAACTAACAGACTGTGTCGACTCAAAACATCTGATACAAGTCATCAGGCAGGCATGAGAGCTGCGGCATGTGTGCATTCTTCCTATACTCCTCTAGGAAGGAGAATGGAGTAGTTCTCTGATGGGAGCTGGGGTTATGACAATCAGATGTGGAATTACACCAGTACCCTCACATTTGCTGAAATGCTTCAGTTGCTGGACTAAGGAGAACTTTGTTTTTATCCCAGTGTTTTCTGACAGAGATTCTCACCACCTTTGGACTGCTTTCCCAAGGCCTGGGATGAAGCGGGAGCAAAAGGGCTAATTCAGTTTGCCTTCTTGATCTCTTGTTTAGAAAAGCTTAAAAAAGGGAAAACTCAATGATAGAAGAGGCAGCCAGCTTGCAGGATCCAAAACTGGATCCAGTTGTGTCTTTCTCCAGATAAAAGAGAACAGACTGAAAGGTGGAATGAGGATCATATGCGACAGGATGATGTAATGTGAGGGAAAGCGCACGAGTATTGTCATAAGAACATTCACATTTAACTACAGAAGCAGAAGGCTAGCACAGGAACTTGTCAAAAAAGATGAGATCAGTCCTCTGCAGTAAAAGCTAAATAAATTGTCATTTACATGAAGAACATTTAGGGGAAGAAGAAAAGCCTTTAAAAGTGAGAAAGGTGGTAGAAATTTGGAGTAAGTGGGAAGGACACACTGCCTTTGCCCAGAGAAATAGCTGTGGGCTGCAATTAGCTAAATGGTACATGACTCCTGCTCTGTGATTCTGTTGAGGTTCCGAACCACTCATTGGTTTACTCCTGTTTCTAATGGCAGGAGTGCTGAATAATAAAAGCTGTACTCTGGACTGCCAACAGGAATTTCCTTTAGCTTTTGGTGCTGAAGCTATATTTTAAATGAAAACCATTAGCTTTCATTTCTAGAATAACACTAGCAGATAATTATAGCACAACCATGGATTTATAGCAGTGCTTTAGGCATGGGGATTGATCTTTCAGGCAGGCTTTGCTCTCCTGTCCGCAACCACTCCTTGCTCCCATAAACATCTTTGGCATAGAAAAGATAAGCTGGGGGGAGGCATTTCTTATGCAATGAAGCTCATCAAGTTGAAAGCAATGATAAAAAATGCCACCTCCTCTTATGAATATTATGTAGCTACAACAAACCTCACTCCTTGCCTCCAAACAAAACAAAAACCATTCTTCAGTGTCAGGCAGCAGGAAATCTCGGTGCCTTCCCTGAACGTTTAAGTGCTTATGAGTGCCTCACCACTCACCAGCACTCAGGCTGTTGGAGACCAGGAGACACAAATCAATAGGGTTAAGTGGATTCGCTCTCTGCTTGCCTGCATATACACATCCTAATCTCCCTCTGCCTCCCCACCTGTTCTACTGTTCTCTCTCTCAAGGGAACTACCATTTGCCAGCTTGTCCAGACAAGCTCCAGAGCTTAAAGTTGCCAAAGGGTGAAAAAAGAAAAGCTCTTCTGCTGATGAAGGTGCGTAGTAGGGGAGGTGAAAGGAGGCTTGCCCTATGTTAAATACAGGGAAGAGGGAGCAAGTAATGCAATACCATCTTCTGCTAGATGAGACAGGTCTGCTGGCACTGTCTGGTAACATGTAATAATGATTCTCTGTCATAGCAGCAGGCAGCAAGCATGTCCTGGGGAGCAAATGACTCATCAAAGTATGTATGAGCATTGGGACAGTGCAAGTGTCACACATGGGTGTCCCACTGAAGGACAGGAAACACAGTGTCATTTGGAGCACTGCTTCTTTGGAATTGTGACCACGAAGGAATGAGGAATTAATTCATTTAGCTATTGATCTCAGACACACACATTATCATTTAACATTATTAGAACAGAATAGCTCATAACCATAGGCAGTACAGCAGAGACAACATCTACATTTCCCTTTGCTCATGAGGTAAATCTTAGCAGCCAATTCCTTATAGTGAACCCCTGAGGAAGGGTTTCCTATGGAAAAATAGCCTAATGATTGGACTGGTGACTCTACTTCTGTTCTCTACAAATATACTCAGAAAAAAATTGGTGGCCCAGATAACATGGGGATATAGCCAGGTAAATTCTATATAGAAAACTCTCAGGGAGGGAAGGAAACAAACAGAATGGGCTTAATGTAATTAGGTCTGGATATACACGCACACCCATGCACACAGTATCTCAGCTGATTGGGGAAAAGTTCAAATACAGCCTCCCTGTATCTCCATAAACATAAAGATCTACAACAGTGGGAGAAGATAGATTATGGTACAGGGAGGCATTAAGACATTTTTCAGTAGTTTCATCACATGGAGCATGAGGTCTGTTCAGGGACCCAAACAACTTCTTTGCCAAATTAATCTGCAAAGGACTTTCTCATAACTAGCTCTTACAAAATCCCTCTGCCCGTGAGTACGTGAATGTAAGGGCCAAAAATAAGTTTCAAAGGTGATGAAGACCATGTTGGGATCAGTGGAGTCACGAGGTGACATTGTTAGAGGTGCTGGCACCTTAGATGATCCCAAACTGGGCCAGCTCGTGCAGTTCCAGATGGCTGAAAGCTTCCCATGGGCAAATCACTGTGATATCTGCAAAAGAGAGAGAATGAGAAATGGGTTCTGGTCACTGCACTTCTTGGATTTCTTTTGCATTAGAGGAAAGGCTGACTTACTTGGGAAACATTAAGAAGAAGATGACTCCATCTGAAGCTTAAACGAGCAGATGAGCTCTTCAAATTTGGTACTACCTACTAGACTGTATCTACATACAGGATACAGGGCAACTGTATCTTCTCCTGCACAATTTTTCTCTGTGAGCAAAATCAAACCAGCAGTTCCTATACTTTCTTCAGTTACTGTGTAGACTGGTATAAAAATTCATTATGGTCATGTGGTTTCAACTGTTCTTATAAACTAACTGTAGCAAAACTGTGATCTCCTTGAAGACACATGCAATCTTAAATCAGACACTGAACAATTTGGTCTACAATGTTTGGGATCTGCAGCTCTTTGATAGGTGCAGTTGATATTGATAACTAAGAAGTTCTGACTGGCTACATCTCATCCTGTGCGTGTTTCTCAATCTCAGACAGGTGCATAAAATTCTTAAAATTAGAATTCTGGTGATAACACAAACACTTAACCAGCTGGAATTTAGTTCCTGTGATTTTTGGTATTAATAGCTTAGCATTTGGCATTTCTTTGAGAACCTCACTCTGCTGCAATTCTTAGCCAGAGTATTAGCAGAAAACAAACAAGCACATTTGCAGCCAAATGAAAGTATTCAGAAATTGAAGCATGCCTAAATAGCCTTTCTGTCTTGAAGAGTGTCTAAACATAAGCATGACTGTGGCAGCTTGTGGTGGAAGTACCAGCTTTCTCTGGTGATCCTGAGAGCTGCAGAGAGGCCAGAGAGACAGA
This sequence comes from Bolborhynchus lineola, assembly GCA_025448015.1. Taxonomy (NCBI): domain Eukaryota; kingdom Metazoa; phylum Chordata; class Aves; order Psittaciformes; family Psittacidae; genus Bolborhynchus; species Bolborhynchus lineola. The sequence goes on along the minus strand of JAOEHX010051891.1, from coordinate 16,498 downwards.
GAGGCCATCCCAGAGTGTCCTCTCCTGTGTTGAAGCATGTCTGCACAGGCATTCAAGCAGGGCATGACAACATCACACAGGGCTTACCTGTGCCAAGTCCCTCCATGCCTGGGATATCATCTCCAAACCTAGAGGAGAAAAGAGCAGGTGAAGAGTTGAGTTTGGGCCAGCAGCACCCAGGAAAGGAGAGCAGCCCTGCACATGCAGCCAGGGAAGGAGAATTGTGGGTGGGCAGCAAATGAAGAGAAGCAGCTTCAGGCAGGAGAGCTGAAGGCACCAGGGCCAGGGGGAAGCCTCCTGGCTTCTTGCCCAAGGGAAGGTGCTGCCACAGAAGCCCAGCTTAGCAATGGGGAGCCACCTACTAGCATGGCTTCTTTTCTTTTGAAAATGCTCTTACCCTTTTACTCCTTTTTTAGGGGGCTTACTCTTGAATTGCCTTGTCTGTCTCTGCTTGAACTTGGGAGGCCCCTTACGTGGTGTGGTGGGGCCAGTCGGAGCATCTCCAGTGTTGAGGTTGGTGGTTGGGTTCTCACTCATTGCTGGGTTGCTGTGTGTGGCAGGCACGTGCCTCTCTCAGATTCCTCTGGCTGCAAGATAACAGCAAGGACTGATGCAACATTCTGCTTAGCATTTCTAGGTATCAGTAGTCAGGTCACAGAATTATGAAAAATATAACTGTGACAGGATTAAAGATAAAGATGTTAAACATAAAGAAATATTGTAATGCAGTCAAAGTAAGATAGCACTGCCTTTCATCTGGCATGCTAGAATTAAGATGCCAAATAAAGGATACTTGAGCTAAGGACAAAAAGACACTTCACCCCCTAGTGCAGTAACTTGCAGAGTCACAGAGAGTCACACCTTCCTCTGTCTCAGACATAGCTGGACTTTTGGAGACAGGTCACTGCAGTAGCTTTCCCCACAGTTTGGGTGAAATAGGAAGGTTAGTGCCAATGTAGGGTTTTTTTCTAATAAGTCTTGAAACAGCAGTGCTGATGTTTTTGCTTACTGGTTAAGGACATGACTACTAGGAGCTACAAAGACACACTTAAAGAAATATCCTATACTTGGGAATCATCATGATATACTTCACTTCTGCCTAAGCATTACCTTTTACACACTGATTGAATGCTGACTTAGATGGGCCCTTAGTCTGGGTGGAACTTCAATTAGGGTCTCATATTTGTCAATAACAAACTTATGGGAAATAGCACAGGATCTTTGAAAGATGGTAAAGAAGGCTGAGGGAAAGTACTGGGGATTGTCTTTTAGACAGAAGGTAATTTCTTGGGATTTAGGAGAGTAAAGCCTGTAACCTTCCCCAGGGTATGTTCATTTTGGTATTTTTGAGCATTACGTTACATGTGTTATCCTCTTCTGTACCACACTGCGCATGAGCCAAGCTCCACCTCACGAGGGCTAAGTAGTTATTCAGAGAGCAATTCTTGTGCGGAAGACATCTCTCCAGCCTCATAGAGCAGAACTGCTGCACTCAGAGGCCTTTGTTCCTTCCCAGATTGCACAGCAATAACTCTCACCAGTGCCCAAGGGGGAGATTCCAACGCTTCATCAGATTTTATGCATATTAGTATGCTAGAATGGTCTGAGCAAGTACACTTATGGTCAAAAATAAATGCCATTTGTTTCCTTCTCTCCTTGAAGTCACATTCTTCTTCCCCATGGCCACTTAACTCCTATCTCCAGGTGCTTGTCCCTGTGCAGCCAGGCTGATGGAATCACTGACAGAATTAACTTCAGGATTTGGTATTAAGGGCTAACCACATTATGTCACCACAGTGTTCTGGCCTAATCCCTAACATCACATGCGGTGACACTCCGTACTTTTAATCTCAGAACTATAAATGCCATCAAAGATGTTTTGGTTTGTGGGTTGTGTTTTCTTTTTCTTTCCTTAGACTGAAGACAGTCTGTGTCTTTGACTGCCTTGAAATATACAAAGTGCCAGAAAGCAAAGCCTGAGATGAGAGGAGAAAGACCATCCAAGCAATCCTGTGTCACTTTCACATCACTGCAAGACAAAGAGCTGTGTTTCTGTGTCTGTGGCAGTCTGGGAATACTTCACCCCTGACATCTTCCCATCTGTGCTGACAGTAGCATGGATCCTAATGAGAGCACCTAAAGGCATTTTAGTTCTCCTGTCACTTGCGGTCAGGCTCCTTTCTCAGCTATAATATCCCGAGCAGGAAACTGAATGGGTTCCAGCAGCCCCAAATGGAGCAGCAGATGGTTGTGTCTGCAGCTGAAGCATGCACAGATGCTATTCCCCCGCCTATAAAACAGCGCTTCCTAAGCACATACTGTGCCCACAAACACAAGGATCAGCTTATATTGTAGAAGTTACTTATTTGGCTGCCATCTCTGCACCCCAGTATTTACAGCTTTATCCTTACATTACAGTGGCAGGACAAGCAAACACCGTCACCTTCATCTTTTACAGAACGGAAATGAGGTGCAGTGATTGGCATGACCTGAACTGCACTGCTGGAAGGAGTCAAAATCTTTTGACTCACAGATTTTAGGACCAAACTGAGAGGTGAAGGCAGTTTGGCTCCAAACTGAAGAGAGAATTTGGTGCCTCACTTTTACTCAGGACTAGTGAGAAATTCAGATGGTGCTGCTCTACAGCAAAATGCTGCTCCATGACATGTCTGCTAATGCCCCAAAGTATGACATTACGCTTCTGCCTCAGATGCAATTCTCACCAACAGGGTGTCTGTCTCAGTGCTAGATACCCCTCCTGAACTACGAGAGACACACATCCACTTCTAAGCACCATGTTTATCTGACACGACAAGATACATGGTACTCCTCTCAAGGGCGACTCGTAAACGTACAGCAGAAGAAACAAACCAGCTAACAGATTTCCAACTCTTTCAACCGGCATCCAAAACTAGTAAGATACATCTGAGTTCCATCTGCACATGAGTTCCTGCCGTGCTTCACCAACCTTTGCTGTCTGCCAGCATAGTACCTTAACCACAAAAAAGCCTTTCAGGATCAGCTCCTCTTAGTTCCTTGAGACCATGTTTGCCTTTGGCCTTTATTTAATAGAGAAATAGCTAATGGAAAGACTCAGTCTTTGAAGTATCCCTTTCTCCCAGTCTGAGGTAGCTGTACCCACATACCAGCTACTCGATAACCCAGGATTTGGTAGGAAAATCTGTGCAAATCACACTTCACCTTCTCTCTCGCCTCTATGAACTCAAGAAAGAGCACTCAATGAAACTAAAAGGGACAATTCTAACTTCTTCCTTAACAACCTCCATCTACCTATACTCTTAACACATTACCAAAAGAAATGGCAGAGGATGGAAAGCAATCTTAATGCCAGATAACAGCCTCTATCTTGCAGCAGGAGTCAAGCCTCCCACCATTGATCTGGTTGGACTGATACACAAGCCATCACACGCAAGTGCGTCTCCATTCATGCTGGAGTGGGCTTTGTTCCACAGCACAAGAGCTGTCCCACACCTCAGGAACTAGCTGCCCCTGCACACAGCCAGACATGGGTGGGCAGACACCCCCAAGATCACAGATGTGGAAGAAACACCACAGCAACTTCCCAGGGGAATTTCCCAGCCTTTCACTTCCCCATACCTGAGTATTTGGATAGTCCTTGGTACGACACCAAGCAGATGGCTTGACAAACGTCTGACGAGACTGAGCCTCCTTCTCTAGATCCCTGCAAGTGCTATGCTGCCTTCTCCCAGTGCTTCCTGGGCTGCCACAGCCCTTCTGTTGCTGCAGGCAGTGGGATGTAGCTCCCGGATGAGAGCTAATGGCTGTAAAATCAAAGCCTATTGAGGAATAAGATGTTCTTCCATGAACTTCCTCTGCCCCCTTCTCTGACAAGGTATTACCAAATTTCCCCTGACAGCATTTCTGATCATTCCAGGGTTTAATCCTGTGGTTATAAGCTTTGCTTGCGTCCAAATGCTAATTATACCTAATACATGGTAATGGGCTTATCTTAGTTGCGTCAGATATCCCACCTCTGGGTTGCTGGCCAGGTTAATCATCCTTCTTTTAGTTTTCTTTGAACTCAGAGGGGTTTGAATACTTACTGGCAAACGCTGACTCTTTAATCTGCCCTCTCCTTAATCTCAGATTCTCTGTGGAAAATTTCTGTGACAGATAAAGCAGATGCCTCACTTGATCTACTTCAGACAGATTCAGTGTTAGAACTCATCTTCCCCTGTCTGAAACCTTCAAAAATATAGACTCATCCATGTGTCTTCATGGTACCTTAGGGGGTGTCCCACACAGAACCCCCATGGACCTCCAATGCAGAAATACACTAGGAGTAGACAGCAAACAGGAGGAAACACCCTCATTTTCACATCCCTTTTGATGGGGTTCTTGCATTCTTAGCTCTTGACCTCATAAGAGCCACTAGCATCACACTTGCAGCCAGGCTTTCATCAGGGAGTATTGTATCTGGTGTAAAATACCTGTGAGGAGTATCACAACTCCAGTCTCAGTTGCTTGAACTGGCTAATCATAGTGATGCAGAAAGTCCACCGATTCATCCCTCTGTGTTCCTATATTTTACACAGGATCTCAGGCCATTCCTTCTAGCAGGCAGAAACTCATTTAAAGTAGAATTATATTCCCACAACTGTTTCCCAGATGGAGATCACTGGATAGACTATGCCAGTTTAAAGAAGACATTCAGTAACTCTGGAAGTACAGCATCACACTGTATAAACTCCCCACCAATGTACCCTGCATGTACTGCTGGGCACTGGGGCAGGAGACACCATCTGTCTGTCCTGACTGCTCCCCATGAGCCACACCAGTGCTGCTCATGCACAGGCTCAACTAGCCAAGGACACAAGCCAAGGCAGTGCCAGGGAGCCCCAGCTAAGGGATGCCCAACATGAGAAACTGAGCAGCCCCAAGGAGGGCAGAGCTGCTCACACAGCCAGGGAGCTTTGAGACATACCACTGCTGCAGCACTTGTCCTAATGTTAGAGGAAACAGAAAACAAACACCCAACAACCACATCTCCTTCTCTTAGCTACTGGGTCTGTTCACACTCTCCAAGCACAAACAATCAAATTTCTCCCCCATGGGATTTAATCAGGATTTTTCTATCCTCTGGGTTCTGCAGCCAGTTCCTCCTCCATCCTGCCACCCTCATTATTGCTTTGAGCTCCTGAGAAACACTTACAGTGCCAAGGGCTCCTCTTGCAAATCATCCAACCCCAGTCCTCCAGCCTGTGTAGAAAGTGTCTCAAGATGTCTGTCTCCTCCAGATATACCCTTCTACCAGGTGACATCCGGGTGTCAATTGTAGGCGGGTGCCCACATGGCAGGGGGGGAGACACACGTGTTGAGAGTGCTCTGTGATCCTGGTGCTCTGTAGGCACAGCTCAAAAGAGGTTCGGGGAAGCAGCAGAGCCTCAGCACCATCCTAAGGAACAAAGTGCTCCTTTCTGCACAAAGAGGTTGTGGCTTCCCTGGAGTTCCTGATGGAAGATTCCTGGAGAAGCAAAGAGGAATAAGGAAATCACCTGTCCTTTGAGAGATGCTTCTGTTTGTGAACGCACACATGGCTGCACATGCAGGGAAGGAGGAGTTGGTCCTAATCACCTCAGATCCCTCCCCTGTGCTGGTGAATGCATGGACTCATGGAGAGGCTTCTAGCAAACTTCTCAGCAGTGTCGTGGGGGTCAAGACTCATTTTACAGAGCGGTGCATGCAGTCAGCCTAGTGCATGAGGGCTGAGTCCACTGAAGAGTGTCATAGGGAGCACTGCTGGGATGATGTGCAGGAACATGGTGAATATTTAACTGCATCCAGCAGATGGGATGTCAAGGGAAGAATTGGGAACGTTTGGGCTGCATGCAGGTGGTCACCTCTGAGACCCGAGGGACTGGGTTTAGGGTAACTGATAGGTCACATCTGGGCGCTGGTAGCCTTGCTACTGTGAGGCACTGCCTGAGAAAGGGTAGAGATGGTACTTCAGCCTAAACTCAACCCAACAAATCTCCATGAATGGTAATGCACACAGCTTTATCAGCTGTTTTGTATTTCCAGTGCATTTTAATAGCCTGTTATGACTGCCCAGCACAGGAGATTAGTGTCAGAGATGTGGAAAAAGTAAGCAGAATCTCAAGATGAAAAAAGAAGGTCCAAGGTCCTGCTAGAAGGTTCTGGAAGGTCATCCTCATCTTCAGGTGGAGCAGCACCTCAGTCATGGACTGTAGCTGTCTGGCTGGAGGCATAACCAGACCGTTAACAACCCTCTGGGATCTGCTGACTGTGATGAAGCACCACTCACTTAACCTTGTTGAGCATCCAGCTCACAACATGAGATCAGGGCTGGCAGGGCCAAAAATGGACTCGTAAACCAGAGGTGTGCTAGGAGCAGCAGAGCAGTGCAGGAGCAGAAGGAAACCAAGGCATGGGTTTGTGTAGTGATGGATGGGCTTTGTCTTTGAGTAAGGATGGAGGAGGGGATTTTGGAGCAGCCATGACAGCCAGGGGTGTGACTGCATGTGACCAAGAAGGGTCAGGCTCTCTCTGACATGACAGACCCTGGCAGCAGGGACCAGTCCAGCAGTGCTCTGATGCTGAGAAAAAGCCCACATCTGAGGCCTCTGGCTTTTCAGACTGCTGAAGTTAGACAAGATAAATCCTTCAGAAAGACTCCTAACTTACATTTAAAAAATCAGCAAGGTCCTAGCTCTTGAGTGGACACAGAGAAGCTGAGAAGTAAATTCTAGGTACAGCCAAAGGGTTTTCAATCTAGCAGAGAAGCAGCAGACATGCTTAATGTTCCCACGTGTTTGAGGACAATCATACAGCTTTCGGAGGCTTGTGTGATAATTTCTGAGCACAGGAAGGAGGACGGGGGCAGCATCATGTTGGCGTTGTCTCTTCCCTGTGATGACTACAGCCTGTACACAAATGCATGGAGATTGATGGCACTCAGCAGCTCCTGACAGCAGGAGTGATTGCGGTGGGCAGGGACTTGCTTGTGTGGGTATAAAGAGGTGCAGCCTGCTGGCAGTAGATTCCACTCCCATCCCCGCTGCTCATTCTCATGCCTCCATCTGCTGCAGACAGGTTTCTGGGGGCTCTCCCCCCCTTCTGCCTTCTGCTATATAGGTAAAGTTGCTGGGGAAATCAGCTCTACAGCCCCCTACTCCTCTTTTCTGAACCTTAAAAATGTATATGCTGTTTATTTTCAAAACACCCCTTTTATTTTCCTGGTTTTCTGATGAAATCTAGCTCATTTCTCTTTCACAAAAGTGGACATGTGGGAATAAAATTTCCATAGTATCACATGAGACTATTTTTTGGCCACCAACAAAGCATGTCAGAAACTAGAGGGCTGTACTTACCATGTTTTTTCTTATCTCCTGTGATTATCAGGCCATTCCCTCCTCTCTTTCCCTTTCTCTCCTCCCCTCACAAAGCTTGTGGCATTTGCTTTGTGGGGATGTGTGTGCTTCTGCCCAAGGACAGAATACCTGGTCCCATTCCCTCCTTGCATCTGCCCAGCCTCTTCCTCAGCTGGCCCCAGGAAAGCCCACTCCAGACTTTTGGGCCACATCTGTTGCCATCTGATCCAGATCAGAGCTGCAGCGGAAACCATGGATTCCAAGCAGTAGCAGGAGTGCAGTCCCTGTGGCTCCAAAGGAAAACCCATGAGCTTCATTAACTTTGTCCAGATTATACTCTATTCCAAGGAATCACTTAAAAATATTGCCAAGGTTTCTGACCCTATTTATGAGCTGCTGTAGCCATGGTAACTGCATGTAACCAGAAATAGCAGCTCACTTGAATGACAGAGAAAACACAAGTTTACAAGACAGTGACTTTTCCAGGGGCTGGCTGAGATCATGGGACTGTGGGAGGAAATCCCAGCCAAGGTGTGGTCTCAGAGATGCAGCATATGAGAGCTGCGGCTGGCATAGGCCACAATAACTCTTTTGAAATATATCTGCACAAGCTTGTGCTAGGTGCTTGGAAGACTTTGTACCTTATTGATAGAGCTTTACCACTTGCCACACAGATATGCCTGACTAGAAATGAGCAGGAAGTTTCCAAAGCATCTGCAGTTAAACCCCAGTTCTCCTCCTGCAGGCAGGCAGCCTACGAAATGCCTCTGTATCTCCATCAAGAGAAGGACAGTGGTAGGACCTGGATTTGGAATGAGATTATCTATTGGTCTTGTAGAAAGCCAGTGAGGCTGTCATGTCAACATCATTTTGGTGAGAAACTCAGCATATCGAGGTGCCTGCAAAAGAAGATATGCATGCTGTAACTCTCCATTCGCAATGCCCATCATTTTCCTAAGTTGTCTGTCATTTGCATTAGTAAAAAAAGGAGAAAGAGATGCAGAGGATTGGGCTTTGCCTTCTGCAGATATTTGTTTGAATACATGCAAATCAGTCCATCAAAGATGCAGAGAAGAAGGCATCTTACTGGGGAGATTTATCACTCTTCCTCCAGGGAATCATGCACCACTATTCTGGTGTTAGGATTAAGCATCTGTAGCAGCCTGCAATAAACTGGGTGTGCTGACTTCAGCAATCTGTGCCTTCTGCTGGCTAAAAGTTATGTTGAGTGTCTCCAAGCCCAGCTTGCAGAAGAGCCTGGTCTCAATTCTCATTTTCACTCATGCCCTGGAGGCTACTCTGGCAGTGGTGCAGAGATTAAAGAGGCTGAGGTCTGTTTTTCCACTGCCGGAGTTCTAGAGAAAGATTCCATGGTCAGTCTGGAGAAAAGGGTCCTCTGAAGAAACACCAATCAAGCCGTAAGGTTTAGCTGATCTATCAGAAATCACTCTTTGTTAGAAACTGGGGACATGACTAGGCAGCACTGGGGACATGACTAAGTCTGCAAGTCAAGGTCATTGCCAAAGCTCTTCAGGAAAAATCAGGTTCCTGATTTTCTCATTCAGTCAAGGATACTTGATTTTGCATGTCAGATCATTATAGGTCCCAGGCTTTCAGGCACCAACACTTTAAGACATGCTGGGGCTTTTTATAGCAGATGATAAAAAAAACCATGTAGCCTGTCATACACTTCATTAGTTACCAGAGTTACATTTTCTTCTGAGCAGTGAGTCTGGCCTTTCTTGGAACAGATAATCGAGGTTTACCATCTAATACTCACAAGACTGCTACACTGGTATGATTTTGTTAATTTACATGAACTTTTCCCTTATTGGCATAAATAAAAGGAAAACCAGAATTATCTTTTCCATTTTTAGATGGCACTTTTCACCCACAGATCTCAAAATACAAAGCTAAATTTTCATCAAACCTATTTGTAAATATGGAAGCTGATGAACAAGAAGTTCATAGACCTGCAGATGAGACTCAGCCATCCAGATATCTGCTGTGGGGTCTGATGTGCTTGGCCATGGAGCACAAAAAGCTCAGTACTTTGCAACTGCTTTGTGATTCATTGTTTAAGAGCATCATTGCAGAGTTGTCCCATAAGGAAGCAATAATGTTAATGAATGCCCCTTCCATGCAGAACTTTGTTGAATGTCTGCACCAGGGTGTTGGTAGTGCTGCAATGATATTGGGTTGTTAGATAATTTTAAAAAGCTCCCTTTCTTTCATGTTGTCACTCTGCCCATAATAAAAATATCAGTTTGGGTCTTTTTTTTGTAAGATTATATCCCCCCCCACCCCCGAATGACATGCACAGAACAAGCTCAGCATTAATATACTGAACCATACCTAACTTTTTTCTCTTTTTTGATCAAACCCAAGTAGTTAATCTTATTATCTATCTGACTGCCAGAAAGCAGAGCATGTGGTTGCTCTTAAAAATGTACCTGAATAACAGTTTGCACAGTATTGTCTCAAGGGTCTTCCTTAGATTTTTCTTTTTCCATAATTGATTCTTTCTGTATGAATTATATGCTACATGTCTGTGAACAGTGATTAAACGACCCACTAGCACTCACTAAAATGATCACACATTGAACTAAACAGAGAAGTAATAATGGCTTGTTAAAAAAATAATAAAAATAAAGAGACTGTGAGAATATGTTTTTATTTAAATGAAAATCAGATAATTCCAGAACTTTATTCCTTTTAAAACAGCAAAGCAAATGATTCAGTGTCACTGGGCTAGGAAGAAGAAACTGTATACAAGTCAGCTCCAGATGTCTTCTTTCCTGACAGCTCCTTTTCTCATCTCTTTTCTGAACGATCAATTTTTTCTCCTTGGCAACCAGCAGCTCAATAAAGAAAGGCTCTTCTAAAACAGTTTGGTAGAATGTTTCTTTCTTCTTCTTAAGGGGACACATCTCTTCCTATGGCTTTCATACCATAGTCGTCCTTCTTCCTCCTACCAGATAAAAGCACTGCTGTGCAATCTCATCCAGTTCAGCTCTTTGCCACCATTATTACAATTTTCTCATGTAACAGCTGAGGCTTTCAAACAGAAGTGATTGCTTCTGGGGAGCATCATGCACTCTCTTTGGGAGCATTCAACTAATGGGCAGAGGAGGCAGCTCTTCCTGCTCCATTATCTTGTCTCTTGGGTGGCTGCTCACCTCTCACATACACAGATGCTAAATGCTCTAGCTGCCATGTGATAGCAGATCCCTGGTGGAAATAACTGTGGAAGGGGAAAAGCCAGGGGATGAAAATACAAATCATTATCCCCCTCCCCTCATTTTCTCCTTTTATTGATCAGGTGTACTGCTAGGTAACACACCTAGTTCTGCTCTCCCCTCAGATACTGCTAATGTGTAGGGTTTAGTGTTTTAATGTATGTAATTTTTTAATGGCCTTTCACTGGCAGATCCCAACCTTTCTTTTAAATTAGATCCTCTATAGTCCTGCTTTCCAGAGGAGGTACACACCTCTATAAATTGAATTAGAGTCTCTTACTGGGAGGCTCATAAAGATACTTCTATGCCAAGAATCTGGAACTGTAGCCTGCTTCTTGGGCCCAGTCAAGCATCATAAACACATCATAGACTAAGTGAACTGTTGAATAGCTATCATTGCACACTGGGCATACACGCATGGCACAGAGGATGTTCTGACAGTTTCATATACACAAAGATTCATTTGTGGTGTCCATAGCTAATGGCATACTTTGCCTGTAGTGATGCAAGTTATTTCTAGAGAAAAATTAAAATAAAGGAAGAGGAGAGAGAGGAAAAAGAGGGACAACTTTCTCCAGTGGCCAGCTGGGGAAGGCAGTGATGGGCTCCCATAGGAGCATCCTCCTATGTGGGCTCTCTTCAGTGCAGCATGTGATGACAATGAAAATGGTGAGGGTGATGATTTCTTGCTGCGCTTTTCCTTTGTATCATATATTTTCATCAGGGCCCATTTAAACTCCCTATTGGTTACTCCTGGTTGTGATTCTACTAGCTCTGGGAAGAAAATGCTCATCGTGTGCAAATGTTGCACATTCATTACTTGTTAAACTTCTGTGAATACCTATTATGGGATGATGTTTATTGAGAATTTAAATAGCTGTTAGCTGCTTTGTTGAACATGACATTTGGTTTTCTCTTTCATATACTAAAATCTACAAAACAAGACATAAAGAAGCAGAGGGAGGAGGGGCAATTCTCACACTGGTGCTTTCCACGAGAATCCACTACAATAACACTGTGGGGGTTTGCAGAGGCAGGGCTGTGACAGCAATAATATGGGAACAGCACAAGTACAATAAAGGAGAGCTGTTGCCACAGAGATGCTGATAATTGCTGCCTCATGGCTTCAGAGAGAGCTTTTGTAGCTGCAAGCAGCATGCCCTGAGCACTGCTAAGGTGAAAGCACCAAGGCACGTAAGGCACCTAAGAGCTAGCAGCAGCTTGGACATAGCCTGACAGAGAGACATGAATTCCAGTATAAAATCAAGGCGCCTGTTAAGAGGAGTGTTTAGCACAGGCAAGGCAGGGTGCAGCTGTTAAGAGAGATTTTCTAAGGCCAACAGGGGAGGAGGGGATGGCAAGGCTCTCCTCCTAATTTATTCTCAGCTTCAGCTCTGTCTGTTTTGAAGGAAAGTCACAGCACCAGTGTTTGAATAAATACCTCCTAACACCCTGCCTGATGATCAGCTTACAACTGAGATTTGATTACACTTGCTGAGATTTGATCTTACATAACCACCTGTTTTCTGAGAGGTCCTAAAATAATCCAGTCCTTTTTCAAATCCAGCTTCAGTGAGTGACTTCTCCAAGACCTGGAGATGCTGGCTCCCGCCACAATATCCACTGAGGGGTGCAGACCAAAAGCTGCTTTCTTCTGTGCTAGGCTTTGAAGTGCAGGGGTGAGGCAGAGAAGATACCCCTGTTACCCAGTGGCAGGGACCTTCTTCCCCTCACCAAGCCAGGTCCTCTCACTCTCCCCCTTTTATCTGCTTAGCTCTTCCTCTCCTTTACTGGGATGCTCTGTCCATCCTCAATCTCAGGCTAGTCTCTGGAGGAAACTGGCTCTCTTTTACCCCTGCTCTCTTATCCTCAGCCAAATCAGCTTTTTTTCCCTCTTGCAGTTTCCCTTGCTCCCCCAGAGGAATCAAATCATCCAGCAGTGACATGTGACGTCTTCGCACACCTTCAGGCTGGAAATGGGTTTTATGAGATAAGCACGTTAACTGGCCTGAAAGCTGCTTAGGCAAGCATTAAATCTCCAATCTTCTCTCCATCTTTCAGGAAATCTCTTCTGGAGGAGATGGAGAGATGGAACACACAGTCATGTTGACTGGGGTCTGCTCTTTGTCCAGCCGAGAGCCCTCAAGTCCTGTGGCCAGGTGGTTTGAAGGGATTGCCATGGGATTGGGCAGTAGGAAACCCAGATAAACCCTTACCAGGGGCTCTGTGGCTGCATCATGAAGTACCTTCCTACCCCTTGCTCTCCATGCTGAATATTGGCTCCTTTGTATGGCACTATGTCTACTGCCTATACCTGTCCTCCCTTCTTACCCCATCATCTGCACACTCCTCTGCAGCACTGCAGGAGGGAAGAGTAACACAGAGCAGGAAGAAGACAAGCACAACATGTGTTAGGCACAGCAGAATCAACCTCAGGACTTTTCCTTTAAAAAACAAATCCTGGGACACCTTGTGCCTGCATCTGATTTGCGTGGAATGAATTCATGCTGCATTGCCTGTAACCCCTGTTTATCCTGCTTAAGTAGGAGGCGGAGGAGGTAGCGCTGTGTTTACCAAGGAGTTGTACAGCACTTGGTGATGCAGTGAATACCCCCTCATATGGCAGAGAAAGGCCTTGCGCCTGACCTGTCACCTTCCCCCATGCTCATCACCTGGTGACTGCCTCAGGCTCAGATTACCTCCTCTCATCTCTGGAGGAGAAAGGATCTCTGCAGGCAGTGAGGGACACCATCTGGGGACACACATCTGGGAATGCCCTTGACTGAAACTGGTGCTTACCTTGCAGCAGCTGTTGACATGAATTTGCTGTACCATGGTGTTTTCTTCCCTGTGTATCACTAGTCTTCCTGGAGACTGCAAAAACCTTGAGGAACAGTGACAGGATTCAGCAACGTTACCTAAGTTAGTAACAGTGTGTACTGAATTCAGTGCAAATGCAAAGGGGTGCTCCAAACCACTTTACAAGATTAGTACTAAAGAAGTATGACACTATTAGGCCTCTTACAGTTACAAAAATGGACTCCCTGCCTGGGCTGAAATCTCTTTTTATTTTTCCCCTCAGAACTTCCAGCCTGGGAAATTTCAGATCAAATTAGACAATTTTGGAAACTAACAGTAGATGAAAGTAAAGGATTCTAACAGGGGAGGATTTCCCGAATTAGTCACTCCTGAAGGCCATAAAATAGCTCCTTTCCTGAAACGCAACCACCTTTTCTGCAGAAGATGGAGGTGACATTGAGCAGCACACAGCAACAATGTTCCACCAGTCTAAAAAATTCAGTCCCAGAAACACTGGACATCTTATGGGAGCAATCCAAACTCAAAGAGAGAAAAAAAAAAAAAATAAAAAATGACTTGCCTAATTTTTTTAATCTTACAATTTTTAAGAAATCTTATGATTTGTTGGATCTAATAAGGTGATATAGAAAGTACAGGACTGTTAAGAATAAAGATCACGTAGTTGAAGAATATGCATTTAAAAATTTGCATAAGCTTTTGGCTATTTACTTGAAAGAAGTTTAGACACTTGCAGTTGATGACATGTATTAATGTGGTCAATTAATTGTACAACCAACTGGGATCAGTTAGGTCAAAGGAAATAAGTCCTAATCATAATATTTTAAGTAGAAAATATCTTTTTCCAAATAAGAACATGTTTGAAATATTACAGTTTCATTTATAATAAAGTATGTATGCTCTAGCTGTTGTCCTTGCCTCCTTCTGCTACAGACAGAAGAACTGGCTGGGGTTGGACAATGTTTGCCAAGAGATGAACTTCATTGCATGCCATCAGTTTGTCAGAGATTAAATACTCTGTGGTAGGGATTTGCTTTCAGTAATATTCTTCTCCAACGTGGTTCAAAACCTGCCTTTCTTCCTGCAGATCAGTGACGTGGTTCCCCAGCAGGATGTTGGATATGCTGACCCAAAGTATGATGCCTGGCTTCTAAGCTCTCAGCTGCTCGACATGGCGCATACCCAACATATGCAGCTCCTTCTCACCCCTCTTGCCAATAGCAAGATAAAGCACAGAACAATGACATGATTTGTCCATGATTACATACCGGCTAATTTCTAATCAAGGAGTAAAATCTGTTTCTCCTCTGTGATAAGCAGATATGCCAATATAGGCTGAGTATACGTACTCTATGGTGGTACATAGCTATACATTCCTATACCTTAATGCATGTTTGTGTATATACTGGCTTTGATGTACGCTCACAAACTTTTAGAAATAGTACGCAAACAGCTACACAAAGGCACAGGCAGTCCCACTAAAACCATGGGAATTTCAAGCCAAACCATGAGCGAACAGTAACCTCAACCCACACACCCTCCTAAAGGGTATTCTGATTTCCCAGTACAAACTGGGAAATCTACTGAAATCAGAGAGTACAGTCAGCACAGGAAACAAGAAGTTGATGTACCAGAGGCTGCTTAACAAGACCATTTCCTCAAAGCTCCTCATAGTTTACACATCCAGCTCTTCACACTTTTCTCAGGACAGGGCTATTCACATGAACATTTTGAGCCACCATATTGTGGCACTGTCATTGCTAGAATTTGCTCTGTCATTTCCCCATCCCTATCCCATACAGCCCCTTCCCATGCGTTGGCACAAGTGTTTAGCCACATTGGGACACTGTGAACAAGGACTGGGAAACCTATCTGGGTTTAAAATTATATACTTATGCATTTATTTACATATTCATGTGAGGCACATTTTAAACTCAGCTCAGTGCTGTGTTCAGCTCAGCTGTCTTGTGCTGGCCCATGGGCAGGGTTAGCATAGGAATGAAACAGAGCAGCAGAGAATAAAATAATTTCTCATGGCGGTGAAGCTAATTCATGGAAGCTTAAAGAGGCTACAGCCCTTGCTAAATGGAAATTCATTGCCAGACAGACATATGCTCTCTTGGTCCCTTGAAAAGCATGAAGGTCAGAATCAAAGTGCCACCCATAGCCTATATGAAAGCAATGATAGGCTGAGAAAATCAGTTCCCCTCCTCCTCCGAGATCTCCTGCTCCTTTAGGAGAGCCCTCTTACTCAGTTGTTTGCAGCCTTTAAAAATTTGCATACAATACACGTTTTCTAATAGACATGTGGATCCAGGGCAGTGAATGTAAGCTCACTGATAATAAATTTGCTTTGCTTATTTTGCTTCTGCAAATGCATGAAGAGCAGTCTATCAATCATTGCAGATCGAGATTTGCTGTTTGTAAACCAATGATCTAATTTGTTGTGCGCTGAGGATTGTGTGTGTGAAGGATTTATCTGACTGAAGAACTAAGCGGGCACTCCTGATAGTTCTCACGGAGGTGGTATAAAATCTGATCATTTCTGGTAATTTCTAATCTAGGAAAGGAGAGCCTGTTCTTCCTGAGGTGCTCGTGTGAAAACGGCTGGCAGTTGGGAACAATTAGCTGATTTAAGTGCAGCAGGTAGCACGTGTTAACCAGGAAAAATGAGGTTCATAGTAACGAATACAAATTGCATCCCTCTGTATCCCTCCACCCATGCAGGAATACACTCAGCTTGATTCTCCGCTTACTTTAATCGGTATAAATCAGGGCCAACTTTTGAAATCGACCGTAATACCACCAGGAAAGTAAACATAATAAAAGCCAGGACTGCAAAACAGAGAGACACCCCCCCTCCCCGACAAACGGATCCGTGCGCGGGGAGCATTCCCGCGTCTCTAGCCGGGCCCGGCTCCCTAAACAAAGCCCCGCGCACCTCTGCGCAAAAAGGGCGCAGCGGACGCGCAGACAAAGCAGGGCTGGCTAGGCGGGGACCGCTGCAGCATGCGGGGCTG
The DNA here is from genome assembly GCA_025448015.1 of Bolborhynchus lineola. NCBI lineage: Eukaryota > Metazoa > Chordata > Aves > Psittaciformes > Psittacidae > Bolborhynchus > Bolborhynchus lineola. The sequence goes on along the minus strand of JAOEHX010051891.1, from coordinate 49 downwards.
TGCAGGGCTTTCTCTGCGAGTGGGCTCTGGCGGCGGCTGCCGCCTTCCC
>JAOEHX010051890.1:0-11684 GCA_025448015.1 Bolborhynchus lineola | reverse complement strand
GATGGAGTGGAAGAGCTGATTTTACTCCAGCTCCTGTGATAAAGAAGAATAATCCCTTTCTACAAGACTTAAGTGTCTAATGCTGTGATGACTATTAGAGGGGCCCTGTTTCCAGCCAGGTGGAGGTAGGGGACAATTGGGTTTACTGGACTGTGTGGATCAAATGGCCTGGTACATCAGTCCCACAGAAGTATAAGGCTGTAGTAGATACTGGTGCACAGTGTACTCTGATGCCATCAAGCTGTCAAGAGGTAGAACCCATTTCTATTTCTGTATTGACAGAAGGATCCCAAGAGCTGACTGTACTGGAGGCTGAAATCAGCCTGACTGGGAGGAAGTGGCAAAAGCACCCCATTGTGAGCTGGTGCCAGAAGTGGGCCAGCACTCAGGCCAGGGCAGAGCCAAAGTGGGAAGTGCTTTGTGGTCTCCTGCATCCTCCTGGGGCTCAGGCTCCCGGGGCTTGGTGGGCGGCTGCCAGGGGCTGGGCTTGGCCACGGGGCTCAGCTCCTCCACCACATCGTCCTGCTGCTCAGCAGCTGCCTCCTGTACAAGAAGTCTTTTTTCAAGACTTCATAAATCTAATTTGAAGAACTTTATTTTTTTCTGAGCAGAACCACTTTTTTTTTTTGTTTCTGTTCATAAAACAAATGTTTGAAACTAAAGCTTTCAATGATAGCTTGTAAGTATCAAGTAGATATGTGCAAGTAGTCCTCCTTGACTGTGAAAATTTATTTTAAAAAGCAATATATTGCCTTAGTTCTGCTATGTTTTAACTCTATACTGCTATGCAGTATACATTCTGCTTTCTTAATACACTTAATAGCATTAAGTTCATTAATTTTTAAATGCTCTGGGCTGCTGAACAGTTAAAGTCTGTGCATAATATGTTTTAATTTATTTTAATGAAGCACATTTCTCTAATTTTAATTTTTGACCAACCATAGGATAAAAAAAAAACAAATTGAAAAGTCACACAGCACTAGATTTAATAGTCTGTAATTTTGTCACTTCTAGACTTTGACTGGATTATTTATTATATTCTTACATTTCTGTATTTTCAAAAATAAAATTAACATGTTGAGCATTTATTGTAGGGTTAGAATGTAAAATATGAAATGACTGGAAACTCACTAACACCTCAAAAAAGAAAAAGGTGAAATCTTTGATTTTAAATAAAGGTGCGGCCAACAGTTTTTGGTCAGTGGCTTTCAAGCCACTGCTTCTGCAGAAATACTAATCCCCAGGCTTTACCTTCTTTTTCAGATCTGAAGCTTTTTACAATAAGGCATCGCTCAAAGGGTGCAGAGACAGCAGATGCTGTTGCTGCTTTTTGTAGTTAACCATTTAATAGCAAAAAAAACCTATTGCATTGTTTCTAGGAAGTGTCAAGGGGGTTATTTTCCCCTTTATGCAGCTGAATATATGAGTATCCTGTAGGATGTTTTTGCTCTCAAAACAAGCTAAACATCAGAGGAGACAAATGCATTACAGCTTATTTTTCTGAGATACTTCTTTCTTTTTATGCCTAAACCCTTATCATTGCCCATATTATGTTTGAATTCATGCTTTCTGGCCTAAGATATTCCATGTCTACACAAAATGCTCCTACAAGTTATGAAGTATGTACGTGAAACCCTAGGCGGATGCTAGCACTCACCAAGACTATTGATCTGAATTCAGGCTTTTTGCAAATCCCTAAGTATCTTCTTGCAGTGAATATAGGACCTTACGTCTGCCTGGCATCAGCTGTGTGGTTTATCAAGAGGATGGGGCAGATGAATGTGCCTGTGACTCACCCACAGAGGAAGCCAGTGCACCTTTTAATGTCATCTAGATTTAACTCATATTTACCAATTCTTTCAGTGGACTTCCCAGCTGGGTCACTGCACAGCCAGCTTCCAGGCTGCTCTACAGGGTCATAGGGCAGGCAGAAAGCAAATCTGACCTTCAGCCATAGTCTTAATGTTGCTTCAATGAAACAATTGAGATGTAATCATAGGATTAGAGTTGGCATGTTTGTAAATGGGAGCTGACGAAAAAAACTCATTCTGGTGAGTGGGATGATAACTAAACAGTAAATTAGTGGATGGATTTGGATGAGTTGTTGGGGGTGACCAGGATGTCTCCTGATGCAGGAGCTGGAAATAGTAAAAGCAAGAGATTCTCTTTGACCGTTTTGAGAAAAGTCTCAGTGTGAGAGACAGCTTAAATGACTCAGATCAAAATGCAAAGACTGAGCTCTGAGTTACTAGGAAATTCAGAAAAATAGTAATGGAGAATATTTTAGTATTTTTGCTTTTGGTTTTCTCTCTTTTACCCTGCTCAGAATAAAGTATAACTGTATCAAGGACTTCTGCATTAGTCTCTGTCACTTGCTTCAAATGCTCCTTTTCTGAATGACATGCTTCAACTGCTGCTTTTCTAAGTGGTAGCTGCACATCAGTGTCAGAAGCTTTGGGATAAATCTGTTAATATATGATCAGTGTGGGAATATCACTGGTGCTGAGATTTTAGGAAGGCTACTGAACCATAGGTGCCATTTTTTGGAAAGGTAGTCTTTTCCTAGGACACATGCCAGAGAGACTTTTGTCATTACATCTTTAAGGCTTAAGGCCTTTCTGCTGACCATATAAGATAGCAAGTACCAGAACGCTGTCCACGGGGTTAAGCAAGACACAAAAGTTGTGATTTAGTAACTTTTTGAGTGTGAAGATATCTTTGAGTTTGATAGTTCTACAAAGTTGACATCATTCCGGGGTATGGAGCAGTCTGTTCTCCATCAGCTTTTATTTCTTGTTTCCCAAAGGTGGTAATATACCAAAAGCAGAACTTAAATCTTGTCTTAAGTTCAATTTTACCTTAATGTAAAATCAATTGGTTGCATTATATACTATATAGCATAATGCATATCCTGCTTTGTTTTGTTTTGTTTTTTGTTTTTTTTTTTTTTTAAAAAAAAAAAAGCTAAAAAGGTGCTATTATGTTTGCTAAGGTAAATGGAAACAGATGTTTCAGACATCGCTCAAGAAAGTTATTCTTGAATTAGTAATTGAAAATAGAATGAGCCCCTGCTCTGATCAAATGAAAGAAAGCAGAAAGGATGCTACTCTGTACTGCAGTCATTTGCTGCACAAGTTACACTGCAGGAGCATAGGAAGCATGGAATTCATTCAACTTGGTAGCAGTCCAGTAGTTCTAACCTATAAAATGTATTTGCTCAGATGGAGTAGTAATGCAGATGCATTGTGACTCGTCCCATTAAAATATTTTTTCCTAAAGAACTGCGTAACTAACTTTGGGCATTTTTAGCTTTCTAAAATAGAAATTACTTGGTTGCAGTTAATGGAATCAAATAAGCAAAGCAGTAAGCAGAAGCAAGCTATTTATTTTTAATTTAAAGCAACATCTAGTAACTATAGTTTATAAATACTTTAATTAAATTTAAAAATGTAAGGAGAATAGCAATCTCAACAATGCATACATGTAGATAACTAACAGTGATGAATAATATGCTGTGTCAGCATTATGTGGGTTTTTTATTTTATTTAATCAGGACACAAGGATAGGACTGAGAATATAGGTTTAGAGGGGAAAAAAGGGTCTGCAGCTGCACAGAATTTTGCTTTGACTGGACAACAGTTCCTAGCACAGGCAGCTTACAGGGTGCATTCTTGTTTTCCCACTATGGGGATTTTGCTTAGTTATTTTGTTTGGGGAAGGCTGACTTGAGGTTTTTTGTTTCTTTGTTTTGTTTTTCAAAACTGAGTCTTGTATTTTCTTCCTGAATCAAAGAAATTAATTGTGAGTAAAAACTAGAACTAAACTCTCTTTTGCCGTAGGTACTCCTAATTATTTTCTTTTCAACTAGGAATATACCTCTGGCAAATTTCGACTGACTCTTCTCAAGTGAATTCATTAGGTATAATAGAGAAATAGCTCTAGGAGAAGGGATTAGAAGCCATGATTGCCTGCCCAAATGAAAGCTTGCTATTAAGATGTCAAGCTCATGTTTTCTTATGGTCTTTCTTTCTATCCCATTAATCTTGATTTCATTCCTGTACTGCGAATGGCAGAGCACTGCAAAGAGAGATCAGATGATCTGTTGCCCATGGTAGCGTACGAGTTTTGCTGATTGGTGGCAAATGTGGTTTTGAGTTCCCTGGAGCTGATAGGAAGTTGAGCATAGATACTCATGTAACAAGATGTAAGCCAAGCAATCATACAACAGCATGGATATCATAGATATTAGCTATGTTTCCTATCTATCACCATTTTACTTTCTGGCTGTTGGGCAGCCTAGACTTGGGCATTAAACTGTCTTCCTAATCTACATAGCTACCTGTGGTTCTTTGCAACTAAATAGTCGTTCTCTTCCCTCATCTTATATCTTCTGCGACTCTTGGCGTGTGCCAATAACCTTACTGTGTATCAGATTAGGTAATGGAAATGCCTAGCTGCAAAGCACAGGCTTTCACTTGAGTTAGTATGTACTATTTGATTGCTTCCAATATTTCAGATAATTCATTTATATCTCAGTGCATAGGTATGTGCCCTATTCTGATGTTTGCAGTATTAATTTACCTACCCTTTATTTAAAATTAATATGCATTGAATATCGTTAGCCAAGTCAAAGTAATCTAATGCAAGCAAATCCTTGTGCCCAGATCTGCATTATCCATGCCGAGAGGGAACATCAAGATGATGGTGATGAAATATATGGGAAAATCCTATTATCAGTCTGGTAATACGCCATTTCTTTATAAAGCTGTATGTGAGAATTAGATTGTTTCATATATGAGCTATGTGGAGACATAAAAAGCTGTATAGTTCAAATATTCTAATCTGATTTCTGTTCTTCTGCCAAGTATGTTGCTCTAGATATCCTACCTACATTTTCTACTTGTAGTAGCCCTAAAATAGAGGTAAACAGGCCAGTTACAGGCTCAGTTCTGTGAAGAGGGGAACAGGGATTTCTCCTTAGCTGAGGCCTCATAAAAAAAAAAGAAGCAGTTTGCCATATCTTCCTTCTTTTCCTCCAACAAACCACACTTTGATGAAGGTAATAATTATTTTATATTCAGAAGATAAGAATCATGAGTACTCGATAAATCAAAAATTATGATGAACTGTGCCAACAAAAATAAAAAGTAATATAACACAGAGATTTGGATTCTGTGAAATTACATGTACATTCACTGGTTTATCTTTATTTTGTAGTAGCTGTGATCAACAACAGCTGTGCCTTAAATGAGCCAGATGACTTTTCCTGGCTTATCATTGATAACCTCACTAATAGCTGGTTAGTTTCTTTATAAGAATTGCAGTTACCAATGTTACACCATTACACCTAGAGCACTTCAAAACATTAATGCTACTGTTTGCTACTATGATCATCCTTCTCAAAATAGTAAGATGCATGATTTTTAATAGAACTGATTTGTTAGTTTTTGCCAAAAGCAAAAACATAATATGTGTCACAGGGCAAGGGCAAAGTGAAGGGCAAAGGTTAAATTCTGCTAACTCTAGCAGAATTCTCTTGCCTGAGTTTTCTCTTAGCAATCAGATTTACAATGCTGGAAAGTACAAGGAAACAGCAGTCTGTACAGACATTTAAGGTTACCATCCTGAAATTTAAAGGGAGATTAACCAGGCAGCAAAACCAGTTCAGTTTCATTTGCTAATACCTGATTCTAGTGTCATTTTTACTTTCTATTCATGGTAAGAGATGATTTATTTCTTACATCTCCAAGCATGACATATCACGTTTTTGATGTATATAATGAAGAGTCCTGTGAGTCTTTAATTCTGCAAGTGGCAAAAAAAAAAAAAAAAAAAAAATATGTGCAATGTACTTTCTAAAAGATTCATGCACATTCACTTTTGTAGTCATCCTTCCACTTTATCTTGGACACACATTCACACTTAGCAAACCAGAGCTACACTAGCATTGCATCTCAGATTGCATCATGTGGCAGTGTACAAATCTACTCTTAATAGTCCTTAATCAAATTGAGAAATTGGAGAATAAAAAAACCCAAAAAATCCTGTGGAGCAGGGGAAGCATAAGTATTAATTCACCACCACTTCCAATGCATGCAAAATTTTGGCCTTTGTCCTCATGGGAGTTCTCAACCTTCAACCACCCTGATTTCAATTGAAGGCACAAGCAATCCAGGAGGTTTCTCAATTGTGTGGAAGACAAGTTCCTCTTGCACGTAATAGAGGAGCCAACAAGGAGAGGTACCATGCTTGACCTCGTGCTCACCAACCAGGAGGGGCTGGTGGTGAATGTGGTGCTCCAGGGCACCCTTAGCTGCAGTGATCATGAGATGGTGAAGTTCAAGATCCTCAGGACGGTGAGAAGAGCGTGCAGCAAGCTCACTGCTCTGGACTTCAAGAGGGTAGACTTTGGCCTCTTCAGGAACCTTCTCAGTAAGGTTACATGGGACACAGCCATAGAGAGCCAGAATGCTGGCTGATATTCAAGGATCACCTGCTCCAAGCACAGGAGTGTTGCACCCCAATAAGAAGGAAATGGGGCAAGAGTGCCAGGAGTCCTCCATGGATGGATAAGGAGCTGCTGAGAAAACTCAGAAGAAAAAAGGGAGCTTATAGAAGGTGTAAGCAATGATGAGAGGCCTGGGAAGAATATAAGGAAAGTTTACAGACTGTCCATGCACACAAGGTATACTGAGCATGCTCAGGAATTATCTGGTTTACAACAATGTATGCTACAAGGTATTTATGAATGTACTCTGCCTGAGAAATTTCAGAAGAACCATAATGATTCTATTCTCAGATATTCTGAGTACTTATTTTCCAGAATTTGAAATGTTTTGCCTGCTGATACACTGCCCATAAGGAAGTCATTCAAAAACAATGGGAGATAAAGGAAAGAAAAATCTTGTTCATTCCAGAGGAGAGTAGGAAAGAACTTCTTAGAAATATATATTTTCTGTATTCTTCTATTCTTTTCTCTGTTGAATTACCAGTGCTATGCTAAGGTAATAAAAAGAAGTCCATTTGGATTGTGTTAAGCAATGTGTAGATATTCAATTAATATTTAATAAATCACTTGATAGAAAACAGAAGGATATCAGTTGATTAACTGGCCTGGTATCAATTTTTATCCATACCCTATGCAGATAAGTGAGAATAAATTCATCAACTATAATAAAGGAAACACAAACCTTTCCGCTAACCACTGTGATATGGGAGATGAAAGTGATTTGGGGTTAAGACTGTGGTGAATACAGAATGTATTTCAAATTGACTTTTCAATTTTTAGAAGACTTCTATTTGCAATTCTGAAGACATGTAAATGCACGAATAAAAGGAAAAAGTATCTGGAATATCATCCTTTAATCTGCTAAGTAGAGGATAAAAAGTATTTAACCTTCATAAATTTTCCTGAAACATTTTGTTAAGTACAGCCTACTTAGATTTAGATAGATCTACAAGCGTGTATCTGTCTTAGCTCTATGTACGTTTGAGAGACCTGAGAACATTCTAGGATTAACTATAGGGAAAAAAAAGTGAATTCCTTTCTAGAGTTAAAAATATGGGTGCTATTAGAAAAGCCCACAGCATTTTTTGGTTTAAAACTCAGTATGTAAACACAGTAGCTGAATCAGATGTTTTTGCAGTGTAATTAATAGCTATGAAGTGGCTTGCTTCTCTGCATCTGCAGGCAAATCCTACAGGCTTACCTCCTTGTTCTGTATGCCAGTTGGGGACACTCAGATGAACTGAAAGGTAATTCTAACCAAGCAAAATAGGGTTTCAGAGATCATCTTTATTGACAGGTTGCTAGTTGTCTGTGTTCACCCTCTTCAAAACAGGAGACTGCTCTTGCTACTGTCCTGCAACTCTTCCCCACTGTGCAAGAACTCGTTTGGCTTACTGTGCCCTCACTGGCTACTGTGGCATGGAACATCAAGTGCTGTATACCACAGGGGTTTTGACAATTAAGGGAATTTGCACAGACAAAAATGGCAAAAGGGAAAATCAACCTCCTGTGTCTCACAAGGAGAAAGAAAGGCAGGAATAGCTGCACAGCCTCATTTGCTACTGTCCATGGGGAGAGGAGAGAGAGAGAAAGAAAAAGAGAGGCTTTGTCCCTTCCTTTGCCAAATAAGATGAGCAGAGAGCCTGACTGTCTTTCTTGAGACCCTGTATCTCCTTGAAGCCCACAGAGCAAGAAGTATCCACTACAGCTGTGGCTCTCATAATGTTTGAATAGTGGCTTAGTATGAGATCTGTTTCCTAGACTGCAGTGACACTTCCAGGGATCAGCAAGGTTAGTGGTTTGGCTAGGAGTTTTTTCTCCTTTCCAAAAATCCACAATGTGGGATTGAACATTAAGAAATAATGTCAGAGTATACAAACTAAGTTCATAACTGTTCAGTAGTTCAGAGACTGAAAAGTCCATTCCCAGAAGTAAGCAGAGCCATGAAATTGGAAGCTGGGGGATGTCTGCAGAATGTTTTCCATGTGGAGGAACACTATTTTTTAAATCCTTGTTGGTTGAATTACACTTTATTATATCTTTCTTTTTCCCCTAATGATGAGAGAACAGGATGATTCCATTTCCTTTCAGAATTACAAGGGAAGGATTTTGATTTTAGATAACTGTTTCTGGCATAAGTCTACACTCTGCATGGGTGAAAATGGTGTTTTTGTAGATGAGCTGCTCCTTTAATTTTTTCCTGCAGTGAGAAATCTGCCACCTTGATTCTTCAGAAGTCATTCCTCTGTGAGTGATGACTCTGTACATCTGAGTGAAATATGTTTTTTTAATTTTTCTGAGAAATAAAGCAAATTGGGACTGTAGTGCCTGTAAGCACTTTGAACTCCTTTTTTTTTTTTTTTTTTGTACACTGTGTTCCACTACTGAATATTTGTGTGTGATTACCTTGGAATTAATGATCTAGAGGATTGAGTGTTTATTACTTAATATATTTTACTGACCTTCTTTTTCATTTCCCAGCTATGTTTTCCTTTCCCTTCCTTTTATTTCTCACCTAGTTTCTTATTCCATTTACTGACTTTTCCTTAGAAGAGATTTTAACCCTATCCATATTTGCTTCCCTTCCCGCTCCTTTCCCAGTATTCTGTTCTTCCACCTACTTTTTTATTCTTCTTTATTTTCATCTCTGCATTTTTATACAGCTGATCTTCCAGTCTTCCTATTTTTTCCTTCTCTCATTCTTCATTTTCTCCTCATATTCTTTCTACATTCATTTACAGCCTGTTTCATTTTTTGCTCTATTTTCCTCATCTTTTTCAGCTTCTTTCCATAAGACTTGGTTTTGTTTGTCACCTTTTGCTTTATTTAATATTTTCCCCCCAACCACCTCTTGCATTCTTACTTCCCTGCCATTCTGTATCTCTAGCTAATTTGAATGAGTACTGACCTGCATTAACCCTTAAGCCTCCTGAAATGCTGACTGATCATTCTGCAAGGCCCCCAGCAATGGGTGGAGACTGAAAATAACTCTCTACATTCAGGCACGAAGGATATATGTGCCATTCTGGATCCAAGTATACATTTCATCTGTATGTTTCATGTCATCAGAAAATTATTCAGTAGCATAAACTTGTTGAGTTTATGTTCTCAGTTCAATACATAAATAAATATGTATATTAGAGTGCTTTCAGATTTATCCAGCTACAGCTATTGAATAAAGAACTAAACATACAGTAACAGTTAAATTGAAATTGAAATAGGCAATTGTTCTTCCTGTTATCTAGAATAACCACCTGTGCAGACTTACTTGGACCCACTACTTTACTACTTCATAATACTCAAAGTTTATTTTTATTTGTTTTTAAAAAATTCTGATTCTGCAGCGCTTGTTTTCTGATACCCCTGCTGAATTCAGTGGAGCTCAGATGAATTGTGCTGTTTATAATTACCAATATAATCCGAATTGATTCCTGAGGAGTGTGAAGTGATTTTAAAATAATTAGAGCTTTGAGGATAGAATGTATCTGGCTGCTCTGAAGCATATGCTTTTGTTTATTTGGAGTGAAAAAACCATTTTAGTCCTAGAGTTGAGAAATTCTTACAGTTTCCATAATTAGCATAAGAGCTATACAAATGCCTCTTACAAAGGTCAAATCACCAATAAAACTGCTTATTTTTGATTCTTTGCATAATTTTCAACACTGTGTATTCCAACATAGCATAAATGAAAACACTTAAAAGTAAATGGTTTATCTTTCTTACTTGGTGATTTTAACATGTTTGATTTTTTTTTATTTATTTTTTTTTTATTTTTTTTTTTTGTCTGCTTTCTTTTAGTATTTTCCTATGCAGAAGAATAAATGGTAATTAAAATGTGCAGGATGAAAAGATGGAGCAGTCAGTGCTTGTACCACCAGGACCAGACAGCTTCCAATACTTCACTAGAGAGTCTCTTGCAGCTATTGAACAACGTATCGCTGCAGAAAAATCTAAGAATCCTAAACAAGATCGTAAAGACGATGATGAAAATGGGCCGAAGCCAAACAGTGATTTGGAGGCAGGAAAAACACTTCCATTTATATATGGCGACATACCTCCAGGAATGGTGTCTGAGCCCTTGGAAGACATGGACCCATATTACATCAACAAAAAAGTGAGTCTGATATCGATCCTTTTCATATGCCAGTGCTTTATCATGTTCGTTTCATTTTCGTGGAGTGGGTCATATAACTTGTTATTTCTGTCTGTTAATTTGCGACCATGTAGGAAAATGAAATTCTAATAATGTGGAAATAGTACAGCATTAGTAATGGACTAGATGTATAACAAGAGCAGAAAATGTTTGATGCCAGCAACGCATACAAATTCTGCTTTCCAGAAAGCATCATTTTCATTTACATAAAAATTTATTTCTTTGATGTAATTGAATTTTTAACAACACTGTGTACCTGAACATTCCAACATAGCTTAAATGAAAGCACATAAAAATAAATGTGTTGGTTTATTATTTTTATTATTTTTTTATTTATCAAAGCACATTTTCTTCGCAGAAATCTGCTTCGATAGCAAATTCCTAAGAAATCTATGTAATCAATAAAGAAATAGGGAAAAAATGTCATAAAGAGAATGTAAAACTGATTTAAAAATTTCTGGTGGAAGTGGCCTTGAAAAGCCCTGGAATCCTTTCAGGATGATTCTGTCATGCAGCCCATATACATCAGAAAATGCTCATGGTTTATAGTGATAACTAGCTTGGGTGATACTTTAATTATGAGATACTGTGATTATGAAAACTTTATCAATATCAAGACAGCAGTTACTTTAATTATCGCGAAGTGCTGTGTTCTAAGTGTCTTAACCTTACTAAATTTTATGTCATTTATGAATCTTCTTTTGACAAGAGAGAAAATACTATGTAAAACAACAATATTTTTATCTATTATTTGATGCCTCTGAGAGAGCCTTTATAGTTCTGCACTGATTGTGTCTGTTTGTGATAGAAGATACCTATAATTATATCCCTACCTGCCCTCAGCTCATCCTAGATCTTTATAGTCAAATCAGTCTGTCTTGTGTGCCATACAGTGAAACTAGTTACATGGTAAGTATGATTACAGCCCTTAGAAATGGAAGACTTTTTCAGTCTCTTCATAGATGGAGCTGAAAACACTACATCAGCTGGGTATGATGACAGAAAGAAACAGAGTGAAACCAG
>JAOEHX010051889.1:0-31069 GCA_025448015.1 Bolborhynchus lineola | reverse complement strand
CCCTCTCTTAAAAGAGAGATATAAGAACACTTCCCCCCCCCCCCTCCTTTGGACTAAAATAATTGATTTTTTGCCTAGGACTGTCTCCCAAAGAACACTTACGATACACACTGTAATTAATGCAGTCAACATCTATGTTCCTGCATCACATTACTGTTTTCCCTAAGAAAATATGAGTTATAGCACTAATCTGATTTTCAATATAATAACCTATTTTTACGTGCTCTCACTAGTCAGTACTTTGTTTGGACTGTCCAAAAGAGATGCAAATGTGCTGGGTTTATTTCCCCCCATGCCCTTTAAAGTCTGAGTTAGACCCTTTTGCCATTTCAAATCATACCAAAGAGGGGAAAAAAACATGCATTTGTCCTCATAATTTTGCAAACAATTTCAAAATTAGTTTGCTCCCCTAAATAAGTCTACTGGCCTAATTAGGTCAGTGTCGTCTCCCATGAGATGAGCAAAAAGCTAGTATCTGCATGTCAGCGTGGTGCCAAAACTTACCGAGACAGATCTTCTCCCTGGAACTTCTTGGTTGAACTTGAACTTACAGTTCGATTTGATGGCCAAAAACCTCACAGGGGCATTGGTGCTAGAGAAAACATGCCCTTTCCACTTCCCCACTGTAAGGTATAAACCCTTTATCTTCTCCATTAAAATATTAAAAACCTACAGATGTGATGCAGTCCTCTGCCTTCAGTTGTCATCAAATCTGTTTGTGCAGCATCAGCACTTTCTTATTCCACATTTCTTCTGAAAAATAAAATGTCCTTTGCACTCATCACAGACAAATTCTGATTTGTGCCATGATACTGTCTCTCTTAATAAAGACTAGAAATGACCCAGGATAGAGCAATAAGAATGAGCAATTTGCCTTTTCCTCATAGAATATGTTCTTGCTCTTTCTTTTCAGCTACTACCCATGAAACTCTTGCTTTCTGTCTGTCGAGACGAGGAGTGCTTAAGATCTCAAGACACAGTTAGGCTGGGTTATTCTTTGTCCTTCTCTAAATTCTGCTGATTTCAAACCCCCACAATATCCACATAACATGCACTCCAATGATCCCCCAAAAATGGTATTCACTCTTATTTGCAAGAAAAGTGAAAAGAACTGAAAAAGCACCTTGGGGTCCCTGCTAGGTGCTTGGGCACACATATGCTTCCTTTCCTGCAGAATGCACCATTTGCCATTGTATGACTCATACAAAATGGTGGCATAAATTCTCATTCTTTAGGCAGAGGTGGTCAAGCACAAGGTGCTGGGAGGGCGAATTTGGCAGGAGGTCTCATGACTTGTAGCTGGACCTTTTTCCCAAGTCCACAATCTACACAGGACAGAATTTGCTTGTGACTCAAGATCTCATTGTTCAGTGTATGCAACACAGGTAACGGAGACTTCAACATTGTGCACCAAGACGGTTTAAAATCAGATGGTTTGCATCACAGAATTGATGGGAAAAATGACACTTACTCTTCAGTTCCTTGTTCAGAATTATTTAGGGAAAATCCAGTACACATCAGGGGAGCTCCAGGAGGTAAATTTTTCCAATCTGGCCTTTTGTTTTAAGTGCTTCTGCTATAAAGTTACAATAAAGATGTAAAAACTAAGACTCCTTTAGTGATTTTAATTCAATTGCCTGAACTTCTAGAATATTTTTCCCTCAGTTTCAAATGTCCCACTCTACATACTCTAAAAAATACAGTGCAGTTCCATACACCAACTAAATACTGCTTTGCCAGCCTTTGCTTTCGTGTCTCCTAATGCCTTTAATTTACCTATACAACCTGAAGTTCACATTCCCATATATACATAGCCACTTTTTTAATTCAACATAATAAAATCCTGCTCCAGGCTTCTCCTGTGATCATCCTCTTCCCATTTATCTTTCAGACAGCAATAAAAATATGTAAATATTAAGCCACAAAAACTGTATTACTGTAATGTTAAGGATGTGACTAACACCCGCAAAATGCCAGAGGTTTCAAAGTCAAGGCTGCATGTTGAGCTTGACTCTTTTAACACTCATGTTAAGTAAAATTCAATTAAAAAAGCTCTGATGAGTTGCAGATAAGATTATTTTACTACCACTACGACATGTAATAGTTGAATTATGGGAGTGCTTGTAACCTTAGGAATGTCCATGCAGCATGGGCTAGAACCACAGTTTCATCTGAAACAAATACAGCCTACATTTGGGGAAAGCTGCAGAAACTGAATAAATAGCTGCCACCCCACCTCTTTCTGTATGATTCTGTGACTACTGGGCACAGGGTCAGCCTCCTGGCACAGCAGAAAACAGCTTAAGGCTGTTCTGATTTATACTAGTTGTTAAAAGACCCAGGAAAACAGAAGGATAAGCAGTGGGTAGGTGAAAGCTAGCAATGTATTTTTACGAATTGAAGTTCTGCATTCTAAGATGCTATTCACAGGACCTGAGAACAGCAATGATTAAATATACAGGACAGATTAACGAGCAAAATTCCCTTATATCTCTGGTGAAAGAGCTTTAGGTACAGGTAATAAGAAGAGATTAGAAGAACCTGGACTATTCTGCATGAAAAAGACTTAGGACTTGCACATCTGAGAATTCATTTAGGCTCATGCAAAGTAAGCCCAAATAAAAAAGATCACAATTCCAGAAAAGTATGTGATAAAGTGCAATACTCTTTTCACAGCTATCTTAAATGCTTTACAATATTAACTGATTAAGCCTCCCACAGAACATTTGCAAGTATGTAGCTGTAGTTTACAAATACAGTTTTACATGACTTACCCAAGGTTGCAAAACTAGACTGGTGAAATCAAATGCTCTGTCCCAGGCAGTACATAGCAATTCCTTGATGCTTAGACTAGATGAAACTAGATGTGAAATTCTGTCATTCTCCTTTGCACTTTAAGCCATCCGCAAGCCCCTTTGAGGAAAACAAAAGGATTGCATAAAGAATGATATATATGGAGCTTTCTAGAAGCAAACTGAAGAATTTTGCCAACATTTGAAGCTAGAATGATAACTAAAACCTGACTGTCCAAATGTGCTACTGATCCAGCAGCCCTATTGATTTGTGTTCAGGTTTAAGTAGGTAAGCAACCTTCTTCTCAATAAATATGAGTTTTAATTTTCCTAAGTGGCATGTAGGTAGATTGAAAAACACACTTCCTTTTTCTCTGAAAAGCAACTGTAGTCATCACAGAAAAATTGCTAAAAATATCTGTAGATAATTAAAAACATAGTTAGTGAAAATATATTGTTTCATTTACTGTTAAAGGAATTATCAGTATAAGAGGTTAGCAGTTATCTGTTGTTTGCAATTTATTACAAACTGCCCTCTTCATTGGAGAGAAAGCTTTGCAGAATCAAGCTGAAGATAATAATTTATTGCTTTTTATCAACTATCTTTGAAAATCAGGCCCCAAAATCCTAATTAACTGACATTAGTGGTTTCATACCTCTTGGAGCAAACAGCATCAGATCTGAATTACAAATGGGTATATCTCTGCCCCAAACCTGTGTTCGATCTCTGATAAAGAGTGTAGTTGCAAAGAAAATATTAATTAAAGCAAAGTGCTTTCTTTATATAGTTCTCTTGTTCTATGTGTACTTAGAAACAGACTTATTTTTTAATCCAAGGGCAGAAGTAAATTAGCAAAAAGCACAGAAAAGTGTATTTGAAGTAGAAATACCTATCCCTCTTTTCCTTTTCTATGTTACTTTGGATATTTAAGCTATAGAAGCACTTTCAGCATAAAGGAAAGCTGAACAATTATACGAGTACAAAATAATTCAAAGCAACCACATGGAAGTCTGTGCCTAGTAGTCAGCAAATTGTAGGTACTAGTAGTTTCTGCTGTCAGATAGAGAAAGTAGCTACATATTCTTGAAAACTGCTTTACATACAGAGGGAAAAGCATTGACACAGATTAGTCCTCAGATAATAGATTGCTCCTCCATTTTCTGCTACCCTTCCATTGCCTAAGAATCTCACTATTAGCTGGACCAAATGGTCTAGCAGGAAAGGACAGAGAAATTATACATAGGCTTCATTTATCTATTTGTAATTTGTTTATTTATTTTTACACTGCCTCATTTTCACCAGGCAGACTGGCATGCACATTCTCTTTTTGATAGGGAATCAGTATTTAAATGTGGAGACATAAATGTAGTGGCATCCAGATATGAACCTGTAGCTGTGTAATCACTCATCTTAGCAAAGAAAAGTACAAGAGAACTTCTGCTATCAATGCTCAGATGCTACAGCTATAATATAGCCTGTAAGGTATATTAAACAGAAGACTTACTCCATCAGTTACAAAGCAGAGAGTGTTCATTTGCCTTGAAATATAAACAAAATAAATGAGGAGGAGTCAGTTTGCAATGACTTCTTTTAAATTCCTTCTCCAACGATCCCACACAATGTACAATTATTGGCATTGTAGCAGTTTAATCTTGTCTGTTCTCAAACCACAATAAATATCTTGGTCACAACCTTAATGAAGTACATAGTTCTGATTTTGATCTGACATTAACTTTTCACAAGAGTTCCTCTTGATATAAGCTAGTATGTAAAGAGATCAGAGTCAGACATATATCTAGAAATCAACTATAGATCTCTCTGGGCATAATTCAAAGGCACACAGGTTGTCTGTTGGTTTTGTTGTTTGCTGTTTGTTGTTTTTTTTTTTTTCTTCTGGCAACCATTGTGGTCTCCTTTATAAAAGGTTGTGAGAGGACATAGATTCAGACATGCTGGAACGTAATCTCCTTATTTTGATCTTTAGAAAATAAAGATGTCTTTATTTACTTTTCCTTTTTATACACATTGTCTTTCAAAATATAAATAAAAGGAGAAGAGAGAGGCTGGAAATTTACAAAAAAAAAAAAAAAAAGACATTGTTTTAATTGTCTAATCAGCTCAACCTTTGGGAGAACAGCTCTAACCTTTGGACAGATGCCAACAACTGCCATTTAGGTATTTACATCTGTTTATCCTCTCAGTCAAATGTCTTTTGTCTTAGGTTTGACATGGGAGTACAAATGTTCTGACCCTTACAAGCGGTTCTCAAACACTGGATAAAAGACTTCTTTTCCCCTTTTCTAAAAGGATGAACATATATTTTTACCCTCCCTTATTGCTCTTTACCAGTTATACGCTTGTGAGGCAATTGCTGACAAGACTTGCATAATTCAGTTTTTGTGTGTGACTAGAATTTCTCAAAGACTCTGCTGGACTTTGCAGTTAGCCTAAGCTAACCCTCTATAACTCTGTCTCAATTCTTTAACATATGCTTTTACTTTGCAAATCATACCATCATGCTAGCATAGCCAAATATAATGTGCAAAACTTTTAGGATTTGGGGTAAGATTGGTTGAAAGACCCAGAAGTCTATCATCTGGAGAAAAAATTCATTTAAATATGCATGGCTGCCTTTCTTAGAAAAAAAAACCCAAACAAAACACTTGTTCAGTGTGCGTGGTTTTTCATGTCCACATGCAACTCAACAGATAGTAAAGGCAGTAAAAAATAATTATCGGAAATGGCAATCTTTGCAATTCCTCTCTTCCTTGGCACAAAAACTGGATTTTTTCGTCAATAGGTACACCACCTTGCCACTAATAAGCCATCATTTAAGTACGTAAATAATCATACCTCTATTGTGGTTTTAAAGAACTCGGTGAATATCATGTTTCAGCAATCACTGAATGTTTTCTTCAGGTTTGGTATGAAGCACAGCAATAAAGTTATCTCTCAGCTTTATAGAACCCAAGCTATTTGATGGTGTTTCTCTAAGATCAAATGGAAATTAAAATCTGCGGAGGAAGTTCAAATGAAGCTTCCAGCTAGAAATGTAACATAAAAAGCTCCAAGTTAATTGATAAACTCCAGGCAGAGAAAGAAGCCTCTAGGCTTGGCTTGGCTGTTCTCTCAATCTACAGCAAACCCAAATACTGTTTGGCTTTAATCATGTGTGTAGTTGGAAGGAGAACCAGGTCTCCCTGAGCTCTACACCTTTCCTGGCTGCCTACACAGCCTGATAAACAGAAGCTTTGATAAGGCTTTTGTGGCTACCCCCCGTGGCCAGTAAGCCTCACTTTTGTGTCTGGAGGAAAGAAACAAACTTCTATCACTAGTAAAACCAATTAACTTTTGCAAAGTTTGTCAAAATTTTCACAAAACCTGCTGTCATTTGCTACATCACTTTCATAAAGAATCACTCACAGTTAAGTGTGGAAATTTATTCTTGGATAAAGATTTTTTTAAATCAGGAGACACTGGAGGATACAGTCCACAGGAAACTCCTTTCTCAGAGAACAGGAGCTGAGTCAGAATTCATAACATGAAACTTAGCTGGCAGGCTCTGCTTTTTTCCTTTTCAAATGCTGAAAATGTGATTTATTACAACAATTAGTTCTGATCATTTTCAATCTCTCCTAGCTGCAATATTGACATTTTTCTTCATGTTGAAGATAGCAGAGGCAAGCATTAGCTGGTCAAAACTCCTAAAGTTGGTGTTATATTGAAAACATTGGTTCTGAGTACAAGACCTTTAAGAGGGGACGTATTTTTTTCTGTGTGTTTGAAACAGTGCAGGTGTAAAAAGCAACATTACTGTTACTTATGTAAGTAAAATGGATGTCTTCAGTTTCACTGATAATAGTTGCACTTAGAGAAAATAAAAGGTGCAGGTAGCAGGGTGTTCACCCTAAATGACCCAGTGCCCTAGAGTGTCTTTGTGGTCCCAAATAACATGGAATTTTCATTTTCCTGTTTGAGAGTCATTCTCCTCACCAAGCCGTTATGAAAACTACAGCTCTCAGAAGTCTAAGGCAATGTGCTGGAGTTTTGTTTGGGTTTTTTTATTTGAAGTTGTTGCCAGGAAAGGCAAGCTAATTGAAATGTGGAGTTGATTCTGTCATTTAATAATTAGCAAGCACTCAGAAAATATATTATTCATTTCTTAAAACATAAATAATTAAGATGTAATAATGACACTTTTATAGATAATATTTAATTCTCTGTGAATACTCTCCAGGATTTACTTACGTCCTAAACCTACACCTTGCTCCCAGCTAGTAATGCCTTTTCTGCTGTGTTCACTGAAAGCAAATGGGGTAAAGGGATCAGAATATTTAGATATCTGTGGGAACATCTTTAGGAGCTTTTTCCCCCCCATGCCTAGAAAATTAGTCCTTTTTAAGCAGCCAGACTCTTAGGCATTCATATTATACAACCGGAATGAGTTGCAACCAGAATGCATCTGCAAGTGGGTTTTTTCAACATGTAAAATCATGTAAGCATCAAACACCTATAATTTTGGGAACCCCAAGTTTACAGGCTAAGGAAATGAGTGAGTACTAAAAAGTGGCAGGTCTATGCTTTAGTTAAAGATTTTGTAACTTGTTTGGCTTATTTAGAAGTGAATATCATATAAGGATACAACTAGGCAGAATTCCAGGAAAGCATGTTCTCTTATTTTACGATCAAAGATCCCAGTCCTGCAGACAATAACTGCTGGATATAGTCCCAATGTGGTTCAGTCTCCTCTCTCTCTTGCACCCATGTAGGGCCATTGGACCTCAGTCTATGGCCCCTTTTACTCTGCAGTGGCAGCTTACATATACAGTGCTTCAGAGCAGTATAATAAAGCTACAGTATAAATTAAAATAATCCCAACCATTTTAAAGAACTTATTCCTGATTTATACTAGTGTAAATAGAAGGAAATCAGGACTAGTTACTTTCTGGGAGTATTCATGGTTGTAAAACCTTTCGAATTTATTCTTCTCTTTTCTGATAGTATAAAGCTGACTTAAAGCCAATGCAAATGTAAGTTACATTAAGAAACTTTCCTCTGTCAGTCTTGTGCAAGCATAGATGGGAAGCACAAAAACTGCAAGTGCAAGCTTTACCATATTATTGTCATGAATCAACAGCATAATTTTGTTAAGTTCTCTCATTCTTGTATTAAAATAAATTTTCAGTACCTAAACTGAAACAAGTAAAAGCAGTGGGTAGAATAGAGACTTTCCCACTTACCAAAGTCCCTGAAACTCTCCAGGAACTGTAGGAGAACAACACTAGGGATCCGTAAAAATTGCCCAGAAAAATGGGAAGATAACAAAACATGAGTACAGGCAACATTACAGGTCTCCTGCTGCAAGGCACAGAGGGCACAGGAAAGCTGATGAGAACATGCCCAGGTGGAACCAAGAGTGTTAAGGTTAGCAAAAACCAAATCCAGCAGATAAGGAGACCGTGGGTCTCAGCCACATTAATGTTTGCAGAAAACAACAGAAGGAGGCAGTGGAAAAGTTTGTCAATAATCTGGCATAGTAACTGAATGATAACTGCAGTCTTGGTACAGCTCTCTCTAGCCCTACCAAATGGTTTCCTTCATTGATGCCAGCTACATTATCGAGTATATCAGTAACCATATCAGTTGTAACATGTACAGAGTTGCTGAAATCAACAGAAACCCTGCACTTGGAAAGAGTTAAAACACAAGATTAGACACAGGACCAAAATCAAAGGGCCTTCACCCGTCCTACGGGTGGTGCTATCTCAAAGTTTAATCACACCCTGGAGTGGCATTATGCTTTTTATCAACTAACTTGACTATATTTGCGATCGGCAAGACAGAGACTTTTGTTTAGCATGCATTTAAATGCTGCCAAGCAAGAACTGTGGCTGTGACAACTGTTCTCTAAAGACCTCAACTGGATAAAAAAAAAAGTAACGAATCAATGAATAAAATGTGTGTGAAAACATGGACACACAGGATCATAAACACTCCCTGTCATGAACAAATGTATGACACTGAAGGCATGTAGGAACAGAGGAGAAAAGAAACAAGAAGCATTGTAAGATTCAGCAGTCTAGAACTTTTACCTACTATTTTATATCTGTGTAATTTCCCCAGCAGAAGTCTGAACTAACTCACCTGCTAGTTAGCAATATAGGAAAATACCAGCCATGACCAAGGTGCAGAAAAGAACATAGTTTATTTTCCTTTTATTCTGCTCTGATCTACAGTGACAAAAGAGAAAGGTAACTTGGCATGGTACCATGAGATGTGCCTCTTGCTGTCACTTATATTGACTTTATAGCAAGGTCCAAATTCAAGCACTCAGAACATCCCTGTGCAGTAAGAAATGGCTAGCAAGACCCGAAACCCCTCAACAAGGTTGGAAAATTAAGCTGCGTGGAGAATATTAGTGAAAAGTAATCCTACTTTGTTGTCATACCAAAAAAAGAAAGAAAAGGTAAGAGATTCAAAACTCCTGCCACTGAACTGAAGGTCCTATATGCGTAGGAAAAAAAAAAAAAAAAAGGACTTAAATTTTCACAGTGCATTGGCATACTGTGCAATTTAATGCCAGAATAGGTCAGTAAGTCAAATACCATAACTAGATTTTTTAAAGGGCTGTATGTCCATGACAACTAGCAACATCTGAAGCTGTCTGAACTAAGATAATAAGGAAAATCAAATATCATGCTTCACTCTATGGGAGTTGAGCAAGGATTTTTCCTCCATGTGCTAAGTGCACTTTTGGTAGGTTGATTTATTTCCTTGCAAAGAGGAAGGTTTCCCTTTGCTAGATATTGCCTGTGCTGAGACGAGCATACCAGGTTGCTGTGGCAGGTATGCCAAAAACTATTTAGAGGTCTGGCTCAGAAGGGAAATGTACTATATGTGAATTTAAGCTAATACATTTTATCTTGCAAATGGGGCAGATAAAGAAAGCATGCGCAGTTGGTTACAGCAAGTCAGCTGACAGGCACTAATTTGTTGAACTTCTGTAATGTAATCATATCCCATACTGTGCCTGTATCCTGAGGAAGAGAGGGACAAATAGCTGAGCATGCTAAGATGCTGTGAGGTAAAGCCAGTGTGGGTTTTTATACACAGCTTTTCAGATTTTCACAGACTGCCTACACTGTGCAAACAAGTGCTTTTGTCAGTACTTTTTAACAGCAGGCTGCTGTGTAATTTTGGAGTCTTCCTGTTCTTCCTCTTTGCTTCTCTCTTCTTATAAACATATTCATACACAAACGCATTTTTACAGAGATAAATCCTACATAGCCATATTCGTTTCTCAAGGCTGTCTAATGCAGAGAATATTAACACTCAGATAGAAATTATCCTTTGGGTGAATGCTCTGAGAGCATTGGAAATTGTTTGCACACATGTCCACAACATCCACGGCTCCACAGACAGACACAGGTAGGCTGTAAGAGCAATCAGGCTACCATCTGTGTTTGGCAGAAGATTTCTAACCACTTTGCTGTTTTCTCTCTCTCATCTCTCTTAGTGTGAAGAGACAGAGGAACCCATGGAGGTTCGGTGAGAATTTAAACAGAACATATTGAAGGCAGCACTGTCAACTGTGGATGCGAAGCAGATGAAAAATGATTACTGGAGCAGCAATGGTGCTATGGATTCAGAAGAGATCTCTGAAGTGGCTAGCACAGGCAGCAGTTATAAGGGCTCAGTTGGCTCATCCCTTGATCCCCTACCCCCAGCTCTGCTTCTGTATGCAAGATTTTACTGTTCACAGCAGCTGGTTGCTGTTGATACTAACTTGAACAACTCTCTAAAGTACATGATGAAACAAGTCTTTAAATGAAGAATGTTGAATTCCTCTGCTTTCTGAAAATGCAGCCATTCTTTGTATTTACCTTTAAAACAGCAAAATTTGGATTATAAAGAATGGTTGTTCTTTTCCTGATGTCCGTCATGTTAATATAATACACATGTAATCTCCACTGTTCCTATAGCTTTGCAGGATTGATCTCCTTTGAGTAATTTGAAAGTGCGACATGCATATTTCAGCTTCTTTCTTCCAGACAAACTAAGGGCCTTGGACACAAATACAGTGCTGTCACTGGAATGATGATCTCTATTACTCCAGAAGTGAATGTAGTACTCTGCCAACATAGATATCAATAGAGCTACAGGAAGGAGAAGAAAGACAGTAAGAGGGAGAACCTTATTTTCATTGTGGCTCTCTAGAGATGAACAAGTCTGGAAGTCAGGAAACATGTGTTGGCTTCAAATAGTTTTATCCTGCACAGAGGAAGCAATCGAAGGAAGAACTCTTCTATTTTCTTAATAGAGAATTTCTCTTCCACACTTCTGCCAGCAGCATTGTATCTCACTGTACAAGTTAATATCACTGCATTATTTAGAAAATGTGTGCAAGTAACTGGTCTGCATGGTCTTTGGCCAAGCTTTTAGGTTTCAAGCAGACTAGGAATTTAAAGAAAATGTCCAGTAACCCAAGTGAGTCATCCATTACTTCAGTCTTGAAGCTTTTGATTATATGATCCAATTTGCCATTTTGTTCTGAAACTCATATGATTTGTATGATTATGGATAGAAATGTCACTCAGTAAATGGAGCCAGCAAACAGTAAGATCAAGCCAGATCTTGTTCTGCCTTCTCAGCAAAAATGAGAAATTCTGATTGCAAAATTTTTTAATGGGCAATTCTTTCTTATCTATTTATTAAAATAGTTTAGGACAAGTTGAGATAAGCTCTAAAAAAAAAAACCAAACAAAAAAAAAACCCCCCAAAAAAAAAAAAAAAAACAAAAAACAAAAAACCAAAAAACCAGCAAAACTAACAAAAACTAACAAAACTGACAATAAAAAATTCACAAAATGTACTAAGGATGTACTAAGGATGTGGCTTCTACACCTGGAGTAATACTTTTCTTTCCAAATAATTATTTTAATAACATGTAATATCAAAACTTACTACCCTTGAGGGAGTAGAAGAAAGGAGAAGACAGAAAACAACAGTTTCACTTTTGAAATACCTGTGTGAGTTAGCAGAGTGAATCATTTGAGAACCTTTCAGTTGCTTACACTCCATGATTAATCCAACCATCTTAGTACTCAGAACACTGTTAAACATTTTAAAGAGAAACAAAAAGACATAACCCTGACCCAAAGACCAACGTCTCTGTGAAACGAGCCACTTTAATCTGAAAATTACTGAAAGAAATAACACTGTTAAACATTTTAAAGAGAAACAAAAAGACATAACCCTGACCCAAAGACCAACGTCTCTGTGAAATGAGCCACTTTAATCTGAAAATTACTGAAAGAAATAAGGACCTTCCAAACATAAATTGAGAGTGACAGTTTTGTTTTTTTTTTTTTCATTTTGAGATCAATTAAAACACTAAAGTCTGCACATCTCAAAAATATATCAAGGGCATAATTCCAAGGGTGTAACATCCACAAAGTATTATAGAATTTAAACACTATTCCTTTTTTATTTTATTAGTAAATAGATAGAGGATTGTTAAAAGATGTTATACTTATTTGAAAAACTGGCCCAGAGTGTTATCATCAGAAACTACAGAGAACTAAGTACCTTTGAAAATCTGCTCTTTATTTAAGTGC
Organism: Bolborhynchus lineola; assembly: GCA_025448015.1. NCBI lineage: Eukaryota > Metazoa > Chordata > Aves > Psittaciformes > Psittacidae > Bolborhynchus > Bolborhynchus lineola. The sequence goes on along the minus strand of JAOEHX010051889.1, from coordinate 18,659 downwards.
CTACGTGGGAGTTGAGCTTGTTAAAACCCATTTTGGTTGCTTAGCAGATGCAAAGGCCGAACACTTCACTAAGATTTTACAAAATACTCCCTATCAAAATGGCCTGAATCAACGGCTTTGAGTTTATTTGATTTAAGAACCCCTACAAATACTCCAAAATAAATATACACCCCTCCCACCCCCTCCTGGAAATTTATGCACAATAAACTTCTTTTCCTTAGATTCCTCAGTATTTCAGAAACCACAAAATATATTTGGACTACATATTGAAATAGGTACAAAGAAGAAGTAAAGAGTAAATGATCTGTTCTTGCAATGAAGATCACCTGTGAAATTCTGCAGAAAACCACGCTGCTCAAACACATTCATAGATGACATGGAGTAAATTCTAAGGTGATGAAATGTGATATATGTAGGTACATATAAGGGGAAGCACATCGAGAAAAATTGTCTTACATTCACACCATTACTAGTCAGGCGAAAAAGTTTGTCTTTAAAATGTTAAAGACAACTCCATGAAAAATATCAGCTCAGGGGTCATCACTAAAATAAATGAATTTTGGTTAACAAAAAGGAAAACCTCATCATACCGCAGTACAAATCCACGATTAGCCATTCTATGACTATGCAGTGTTCAGATCCCATCTCATCAAAATAATATGTTAGAATGGGAAAAGATTACACACAGGCCAGAAGGATCTCAGTGTTGAATAGCTTCTCTAGGGAAATGGCTGAAGAGGCAAATATTCTGCCTGGAAAAGGGACAATGTAGCGAGGATGAGGTAGAGATCTACAAAGTCTCAAGCAGCCTGGAGCTCAGCTATTCCTTCCTATCTTCCAGTTCAAGTACTGAGGTCCTTTAGAAAAAAAGAGTCTAAACAAACAAAAGGAGGTATTTCTTTAGGCAGCAGATGCAGCCCAGTGGAACACCTTGCTAAAGGAGAAGGATGGGGGGCATTTATGTGGGTTTCAGGAGATGGAAGAAAGATCTGCAGATTACCAAACAGAAGAACATCAGTCTTAGAAAGTCCTTTAAGCTGAAAGTAAGAGGATACTTAAGGAGAATGACAGGGGAATATCATATGTATTTACCGTGTCTTCAACTTGTATGCTCTTACACTTGTAGTTGCAGCTACTGTTTGAGAAAGGATACTGTGTTGGTGAACCCCTGGTCCAGTATGAATGCTTTTTTAGAATCACTAACACTAATTGAACAGAATGAGCATGTATTCTCAATGTTGTTCATTAATTTTGGAAATCTGCACTTAAGACACTCTCTGTGACAAATGACCTGGTTGGTTATTTGTGTATAAAGCATAATATCCAGAAGAATGCTGCAAAACTCCATTTGTTGAGAGTATTGTGACATGACTTGTGTCAGATGCCCAAAAAGAAAGAATTATGATATCAAGTTTTTGTTCAAGAATAATTTCTTTTAACAATAAAATAATAGAAGAGTACAGAAAAGTGAGAGGTGCCTATTGTTAATATAGTGTGCTTTATTAGAGTCCCTGTGGTTAGATATCATAGCATTACCTTTTGTCTCACAGACTATGATGGAAGGAGCTAATGTGCTATACAGAAGAACAATTAGGGAGCTAACAATAAGGTGTTGCATTTAACAATGTTTTTGTGCAAAACTTGGCACTTCACGGGTAGGAGAAGAATTTGTATTTGTTTGGTGCATTAAAACCCATTGAAGTTTTTGTATCACCAGTACAGTAGGCAATCAGATGGAATACAACAGAAATGTTTCTAAATAATATATTTGTTTCTGAATAATTTCTCCAATTTATTCACTTTTCATGAATTTCAGAATAACTACCAAAGTTGAATAGCTATGGGTTTCATGTCATCCTTACATTCATGCAATGGCAGCTGCATAATACTGCTTGGTACTGCAACATATAATTGAAATTAGTTCTTAAGAATTTACTAATACAAGCCTTTGTTTGAGTTCATGGGCCAACTTCACCCCTGATGGAAGCCCAGTAAAGGCAGTGAATTTGAATAATGTTAACATCATGTCTTGATTTAAAAATGTTGACAGGATAGCATTACAGACATCAAAATGTCACAGAAGTTGGAGAAAGAGCTTTGGAAATGTAAAAAAATGGAGAACTGCCAGTGTTCATTGGATTAGTGGCATTTGCAAGCCACAATCCAGCCAACAAGAGGCAATATGAAAGAAATCTGTGATTAGAAGAAATGCCCTGGCTTAATCAGCTAAAATCTTGTATGGCTAACACCAGAAGTTCTTTTTCATGCACTCAAAAAAGCTTGATAGGTCTGTGACTGAAAATAAGTTTAAAGATTACTTGGTTTCATTCAGACTCTGACTTGAAGAATTCTAATTAGCAAGAAAGCTGAGGCAAAAAAGTCAGAGAAAGAAGCAAGTTTGAATTAGCTTAAACTTGGAAATATATAAATAATTGTCTGATCTAAGACACTAAAGAGGAGTATGGAAATGTCTTCTTCCTATGCCCTTGCCATCTCACAAACATGAGGTTCCAGTTTTACAAAAGAAACTTTAGAGTCTCAGGGTAGGATTTCAGCCGGTTCTGACATTAACGTTCTAAACTGCTGGCACTTCTCACTTGCTCTCATCATCCCTTACTGATCTAGATAGCAGGAAACATTATATCACTAGACTTTAACTGGCTGGAAAGGGGGGGTGCATTTGAAAATCAAATTTCCATAGAAAAACAGTGGTATAAGGTTAGGAATAATTATCTCAAAACCCACCAAATTATAAAGGTTACCAAGGTTATATTGATCTCCAAATACCACTTCATTTTCCCATAAATGATTGCATATCACTGCATTTCATCATGCTGCTAAAACATGATGAGCTTGGTTGGAATTAATAGTAATACCCCAATGCCCTGTTATCTCTGCATCAGTTGCTGAAAAAGATTAAATATTTTCTGTGCTGCAAAGTTGTGTTTCAGAGAAAGAAACAGTAAGAGAGCCATAAAAACCATACATATATATCTGTTTGAATGGCCTCAGTGAGAAAGAATAACACGGTGTGCTGGGGAGGAGGAAGTAATAAAGATGGTGGTTAACCCACACACTAAGAACACTCTGAGTGTTCTGATTAATTACAGAGAAGCCAATTGTTTCATGTGAAAGATGGCTCATTAGTTAAGCATACTCAGAAAATGGTTAATTAGTTTACATAACCAACTGTACTTTTAGTTATTCTTTGTTCTCTGAATGACGTTAAATGCATTTTACTTAATCCATGCAATTGATTCATTTTCATAGAATCATAGAGCAGTTAGGGTTGGAAAGGACCTTAAGATCATCTAGTTCCAACCCCCCTGCCATGGGCACAGACACCTCCCACTAAACCATGCCACCCAAGGCTCTGTCCAACCCGGCCTTGAACACAGCCAGGGATGGAGCATTCACAGCTTCCCTGGGCAACCCATTCCAGTGCCTCACCACCTTTACAATAAAGAACTTCCTCCTTACATCCAATCTAAAATTCCCCTGTTTAAGTCTGAACCCATTACTCAATTCTCCTATCACTACAGTCCCTAATGAAGAGTCCCTCCCCAGCATCCCTATAGCCGCATTCAGATACTAGAAGGCTGCTATGAGGTCTCCATGCAGCCTTCTCTTCTCCAGGTTGAACAACCCCAACTTTCTCATCCTATCTTCATATGGGAGGTGCTCCAGGCCCCTGATCATCCTCATGGCCCTCCTCTGGACTTGTTCCAACACATCCATGTCCTTTTTATGTTGAGGACACCAGAACTGTGCACAATACTCCAAGTGAGGTCTCATGAGAGCAGAGTAGAGGGGCAGGATCATCTCCCTCGACCTGCTGGTCACGCAGCTTTGGATGCAATCCAGAACACAGTTCGCTTTCTGGGCTGCGAGTGCACACTGCTGGCTCATGTTTATTTTCTCATCAATCAACACCCCCAAGTCCTTCTCCACAGGGCTGCTCTCAATCTTTCCTCCACCCAACCTGTAGCTGTGCTTGGGATTGCTCTGACCCAGGTGTGTAGGACCTTGCACTTGGCACGATTAAACTTCATCAGGTTGGCATCAGCCCACCTCACAAGCTTGTCAAGGCCCCTCTGGATGGCATTCCTTCCCTCCAACGTATCAACCGAACCACGCAGCTTGGCGTCATTCGCAAACTTGCTGAGGGCGCATTCAATCCCACTGTCCATGTCACAAACAAAGATGTTGAACAAGACTGGACCCAACACTGATCCCTGAGGAACACCACTTGTTACTGGTCTCCAGCTGGACATTGAGCCATTGAGAACAACTCTTTCCATGTGGCCAGCCAGTCAGTTCTTAATCCACTGAGTGGTCCACCTGTCAAATTGATGTCTCTCCAACTTACAGACAAGGATGTCATGTGAGACAGTGTCAAATGCTTTCCACAAGTCCAGGTAGATGACGTCAGCTGCTCTACCCCTGTCCATCAGTTCCATACCTCCATCATAGAAAACCACCACATTGGTCTGGCAGGATTTCCTCTTGGTGAAGCCATGCTGGCTGTCACCAACCACCTTGTGGTGTTCCATGTGTCTTAGCATGCTCTCCAGGAGAATTTGCTCCAAGACTTTGCCAGGCACAGAGGTCAGGCTGACTGGTCTGCAGTTCTCCAGCTCATTCATTTTTCCCTTCCTAAAAATGGGGGCTATATTTCCCTTTTTCCAGTCGTTGGGAACTTCACCTGATTGCCATGAGGTTTGAAATATGATAGGGAGTGGCTTAGCAACTTCATTTGCCAGCTCCTTCAGGACTCATGGATGGATTTCATCAGGTCTCATGGACTTGTGTACATTTAGGATCCTAAGATGATGTCGAACCAGATCCTCTCCAACAGTGGGCCCAGGGTCTTCATTCTCACTGTCCCTGCATCTGCCTTCCAAGACTTGAGTGGTGTGGTCAGGGAGTTTGCTAGTGAAGACTGAGGCAAAGAAGTCATTAAGAACCTCAGCCTTCTCCAAATCCAGGGTAGCCAGTTCTCTTGATAGCTTTTTGAGAGGCCCACGTTGTCCCTAGTCTGTCTTTCATTTATAATGTACCCATAGAATACCTTCCTGTTATCTTTCACATCCCTAGACAAGTTTAATTCTAGCTTTCCTAACCTGGTCCCTAGCTTCCCAGACAACATCCCTATATTCTTCCCAGGCCACCTGTCCTTGCTTCCACCTTTTATAAGCCTCTTTTTTCCTTCGAATTTTCCTCAGCAGGTATTTATCTATCGAAGGAGGTCTCCTGGCCCTCCTGCTGCACTTCCTTCTAGTTGGGATGTGTCACTCCTGAGGATGCAGCAGGTGATCCGTGAATATCAACCAACAGTCTTGGGCCCTCCTGCCCTCTAGGACTATAACCCGTGGAACTTTACTGACATGCTTTCTGAAGAGGCCAAAGTCTGCTCTCTTGAAGTCCAGGGCCGTGAGCTTGCTGCACACTCTTCTCACTGTCCTGAGGATCTCAAATTCAATCATCTCATGATCACCGCAATCAAGGCTGCCCTGGAGCATCACATTTCCAACCAGTCCTTCTCTGTTGGTGAGTACAAGGTCAAGCATGGCACCTCTCCTTGTCAGCTCCTCTATTACTTGCAGAAGGAAGTTGTCTTCCGCACAATCGAGGAACTTCCTGGATTACTTGTGCTGGGCTGTACCATCCCTCCAACAGATATCAAGGTGGTTGAAGTCCCCCGTGGGAACAAGGGCCTGTGAGCGTGAGCCTATTCCTATCTGTCTGCAGAGTCCTTCATCCACGGAGTCCTCTTGGTCAGGTGGTCTGTAACAGATCCCCACAATACTGTCTCCCACCGCTGTTCTTCCTTTAACTCTGACCCACAAAGCCTCTGTCGACTGCTCACCTGTCCCCAGACAGAGTTCCATACTCCTCAGCCTATCCCTAACATAAATAGCAACTCCCCCTCCCTGCCTACCAGGCCTGTCTTTCCTAAAGAGCCTGTAACCTTCCATTCCGACACACTAGTCATAGGAGCCATCCCGCCATGTTTCTGTGATGCCTATGATATCATACCCCCATAAACGTGAACTCATCTCTAATTCCTCTTGTTTGTTCCCCATGCTACAGGCATTTGTATAGGGGCATTTCAGCTGAGCTCCAGTTGAAGCCTGCTCACCGGCTGGAATAGCTGAAATATCTCTACATTGCTCTGAATGATTACTGTAGGTGCTGGCATGTTGCATGGCTTGTGTCAGAGCTATGGCATTATGTGGTATGTGTATAGATATAGCACACATGAGAACAAGAAATTAATTACTATAATGCTCAGTTATAAAAAGGGAAAAAGCTTGTAAATGAGGAATCTTTCTTAAATTGAAAGGAACACTTACTAGGAGAAATATTTGCATATGATAGAGAAATGTTCAAGATATAACACTAATTGCTTGCAGAAGATGCTGCCTATTAAAAAAATTTTGGTAGAAGGTAAAGAAACCTATATAGCAGGCTGCCGTATAAAAGAGAATGACCTTGAGAGGATCAAGCTGTGATCAAATGAAAAAAACCCAAACCAACAACCAAACAAACAAAACAGAAAAAAAAAAAAAAAACAAACCAACAAAAAACAACCCTCCACATACTCTGGTATGTAAAATATAAAAACAGTGAGGAAATTGAAAATAGATAAAATAATAATCTTTATTGGAGAAGCGCTGGGTGATCTATCTGAAAAAGAAGGGTCAGCAGAACACATTATACAGCAAGCTGGACAAAATAAACTGTCAGATGTCATCAGGCCTTGGTGGTATTTACCCCAGAGTTCTAAACCAGCTGAAGAATGAAATGAATGAACAATTAACATGCTGTCTAATATGCTGGTGGAAATTGTCTGAGCTTGATATTCATACCAGGCAGGCTGACTATACTAAGTAGCAGAATTGTTAGAAAATTAATAATGTAGTTTGATCAAGGGACACTTGACAGCGCTAGCATAAAGAGAGACCATTCTTCACAAAAGCCATGGAGTTCTTTGAAGGAATTAATAATCTTGAAATTAAAAGATTGTCCTAGCTGATATTGCAGGAATTACCAAGCAGGAAGGTCAAGGAATATCCAGTTGATATAGTTTGTCTGGGTTTCCAAACGATTGTAAAGAAGCAAGCTGACATGGTAAAAGAGGGAGTGTCCTTAAAAAGATCATCATCTGATCTGGAAACAAGGAAATATACTACAAAATAACAATCAGTTTTCTTATTGCAGGTTACATGTGTTTGCCACAGGGATCTGTTGTAAGCTTTATGCACAGATAAAGGTTGATGAAAGATTTAGAGAGACTGAGTATATACTGTGATGACAATCTTGCAAAGATGTGGCAGAAGGCCTTTAGAAAGGTGAAAGAAGAAAAATACAAATGTGAAAAACAAATTGAAAAATAAAAAAAAATCGTATAAACAAAAAACTTAAATATAAATAAATATAAAATTATGTAAAGGGAATCAAAGACATCAAAATAGCTTTTATCACTCCAAAAACCATTTGGCAGTTAGTCCCTCAGAAACTTCAACTCATTACTCAGTAACAGAAAAATAAAAGGTTAACAATTATAAAGGAATGAATGGAAAGCATAATCAAAGTTACTCCTATGTAAAAATTCAAGATGTGACAGCATCTCACATAGGTTGTATGATCCTGGTCTTGTCACCTTAAGAAAGATAATAATAAAAGAGTTGTAAAGGTTTCAAGATAAGGTGATCAATGGAAAAAAAGAGTTCCTGTAAAATGGCTGAGGACTCCTTACTGGGAAAGGAGATCATTGCAGTGTGTTTGTAAGGGTATCAGGAAGGAATGGGAAGTTCCACATAGCAGATATGTTGCTTGGCTGTTCACAAACACAAGACACTGAACTGGATTGACCTTTCACCTAGCATGCTACTCTTCCATTCTTATGACGTATAGAAGAGGTTATCCTCTTTCTTGTGGCCAAGAGATGAATGCATACTATGGCAGTAGTCTTGTAAGTTAGAATTATTTTGTGTGCTTTTAATAAATTTTGTTCAACCGTTACATTGTGCTGAAAAGACAGAGCAAGACATGGAAGAAAAAGTTTGGAGAAGATACCCCACAACTTTTCTTTGTCATCTCTTCAGTTTCTGTTGAAGTTGCAGGTTCATTCAAATGCCTGTTTCAAAATCATTAGTCATGATTTTTTTAAGTGCTTGGCAGGACTAAGTAATCAATTCTGCTAGTCATTTACCAATGTGTATGTAAGTGTGTTCAGCTGGTTCCCCAGCTACTGAAACAAGCACTCTAATATTAATAGAAACATGCTCTGATATCCCTGCGTCTGCAGATGCAGTGCCAGCCTATCTGCTATGCTTGAGAGGTGGGAAAAATTATGAGGGAAAAGTTTGTCTTAAAATAAAGGCTTCTCCATTATTTGTTGAAATGATTTTCAAATATTGAGTCAGATTATTCCTTGACAGCTTTGAAATAGTTTGGAATGAAGGTTTCTTGATGCTGAGATGGTCTGGGAAAATTAGAGATTTAGATATGAAATGAAAAATTAGTGATTTAAGTGTCAAAGAAAGTTGTCACTTTCTTGAATAGTGTAAAGAACAATGAGTCATGCAGCTGAGATTTTGTGTGTAACTCAATACAAGATGATTGTTTGCCACACTAGATAATGTCCTCTGTGGTATTATCCCCCTCAGAAATAAAATGGTCACTGAAAAAAAAAGATCTTTTTATTTCTTGTTCATTTTGATTTTGGATTTAAGCCAGGCAGCTGTTAAGATCCTCCTGGGAATATAGAACACTTTTCCCTAGCAAATAATATAGTTCTATATTAGAGGATAAGTGGACCCAAAAGGTGTTTTATATTAGATTGAGAGCCCAATAAGTCAAAAGTAAATATTTAATACATGACACAGAATGTCACACTCCAGGATTATGGAGTAACACAAACACTGAGCTAAAATACAGACGGACTAGATTATAATTCTATTAAAAGTTTTGTACCATACAAACAATATGCTGTATTATTTCTTTAAGAAATGATTTACTGTGTTCCCATGAGTTAGCATACATTTCAAGATCATAGTGATGATAACATGCATGTTTTATGTCATGAATGGTAATTGACCCTAATGAATTATGATGGGGGTATATTGTATTCCCATGAATGCGTGTGTCATTTGCCATACTTTTTCAATAAAAATAGCTCTTAAGCAGCAAATCTTTCTCAAGAAGAGCTGCTAGTTTATATTAGGATGAGACTTGCAAGGATCCCAGCAGCTAACGCAAAGTATTGTCAGCAGCCTTTATGTTGAAAATAATCTTTGCTATTGCAGGGGCAAACAAGTGATACCTCAGTATAATAACAGTTCTTTATCACCCAACCATTTCTCTGTGATTGGTAAAATCTATTGACTCTGTAATGTACAAAAGTACAGTGAATTAAATTCATTTTTGGGAATGAATGTGGCCTATTTTCTTATAAAACAAGGGCAGATTTTAGTGCTGTGGTTGGCCAACCTCTGTCTCCTGCTGCAATCATAGTGAAGGCTATGAAATAGAAAACAAAGTTTATTGTTAATCTACTTCTTTAGTTTTAGACCCTAATTATCTATGCTATCAGCAGACTCACTTGCTTTGTAATCAGTATTGCCCTTACCTAGTCATTTCTGTAACGCCACAGTCATTTTAGCCCAGGTAGGATCTAATATGTCTATTGTAATAATGACGTTCCACTAAGGAGTATTTCTTTTTTTTTTTTTTTTTTTTTCTGCTGTTTTTGCAATGTTTGTGAGGTCTAAATTCCATGCTATTTTACCCAGAATCAATCCGTAGTCTGCCTTGTACAATCAATAAAGGATAGCTTCCCTGTGTAACCATATTTTCTAGCTTAGCAGTCTTTGGACCTGAAGACGATCTCAGCTCATCCTGCTTTTAATCACAAATGTTTCATATCAGATGAACTTTGAGCTCTCAGGAGTCATTGGAGGATGGAGCTGAATGATATTCTGTGCTCTTGGGAAAACTGGTTTCTTCTTACCACATGGGAACATGTAAGTAAAGTATATTTATTCTCTATTTCAGCTATTGTCTCACAGCCCTAGCGTTAGTCTCAGTTGGAAGCTGATGGCTTGCCAGAAGAATTTGTTACCGCAACATGATGCTATAGTCTCCAGGTACTGTTGTCCTCTCTTATTATCACTGTTGCCTCCAGGTCCACTCCAAGGTTGATCCAGACAGTTCAACAGTCCTGTCATGAGTTATTTCCTGATGATGCAGTTCAACGACCTCACCACTACCTGAGGAGAGGGGGGAAATTTGCTTGTTGATGTTAAAACAGATTTCTTCTACCTGTTCTGGTGAAATGGAGGCAGAGTGCACTGTGTGCTGCAAAATGAAAACATGTAGGGCTTAGTGATGCTATATTTTCATGTATGTGTGTGGAAGCTGAAGAAAAGTGGAGTGGCTATGGAGCATTCTTTGCTCAGAGTGTTTTTTAAAAGTATTTTTTAAAGCACATGCAGCTACCTAAAGGCAGTCCTACATGAGGACTCAATGGGATTTTGGTATCCAGGGCTTCTTACAGAGAGGGTGGTTGGCTGTAATCCACTTGTCTATACACATGGTTCTCAGTTTTGGTTGCCCTAAGGGCATGTGTCCAAATTTTAGGAGTTTCAATTGACATAAATACCATATAGGTGAACAACACATACAAATTCTTCCCCTTCTAAAGACTCTTGACATCAAGTTAGAAGCCAACAGATTCGTTCCTTATTTCAAAAGGTGGAGAGGTCAGCAGTTTGATGCCAAAGTTCTGAGGTACAGTGCCTAGTGATTATGAATGTTTGGTATCAATTAAAAAAAAAAAAAGGCAAATGTTTTCAGTCACACAATCAATCTCTTTCTGTCTCCAAGTAAAATGTGGTCACCAGATTTTAAAATCTGCTTAGCTCTTTTGATAATCAGGCCCATAAACACCAAAGACAATATTTCAAGAGCTTGTGTAAGCAAAAATAACCATTTAAGCATCATCTAAATTCCAGACCAGTAGAATAAGTATAAATGTTCACTTTGTTGTCAATATACTGCAAAAACCCCACCTCCATAATGATAAAAATGCAAGAAAATTGCTTCCTTCTGCTAAACTTCTTTTGGACCAAGAATGAGTCTAATTTCAAGATGCTGTCATGTCCTGGTTGGAGGTTGCTGTTTGTTGACAATGAAACTGGTTTCCTACTTCTTAATAGAAACCAGAAAACTATCTGTGCACATTAAAACCAAAACTAAAATAGGCAATCTGCTAAATTAACAAAAGCCTTTGCAGCATGGTTGCTGAGTTTTGGTTCAGTTCTGTTTTTCTTTCCTTTTGCCTTCTTTTTTTTTGTTGGTTCAATTGAAGCAGACTTCTCATGTTCATCAGCCAGGTTTGTGGAAAAAGGCACTATTTTCTATGAACAGCTCATACAACTGAAAACCCAAAATGTTTGAACACATGAGCTCTTCTTTTGTACATTGCCTAGCTGTCCTTTGAGGGCTAAATGCATCCAATGCAAGGCCCTTCCAGATGTTACTCTCCTCTTGTTCTGTGACACTGATTTATCTTCTGTTCACAAAACTACTTTTAAAACCTTGGTGCTAAGCAGTACCACCTCTTCAGGTCATCCTACCAGCCAGATTCCTTGGGTGCACTCCTAAATAGAACTAAGCTGAGTGAGTGGGGAGGTTCTGATCTGGTTACTGAAGATCTTTTCCTCTCAAAGGAAAACTTGCAACCAACCATCAAAGTAGTGAATTTGCAGGGAGTTTGTATTTGGAATGAGATTTCTTTCATGCCTTTGAAAAGGCATTTTTAAATGCTGAAAAGAAAGAAAAAACAACAAAACAACAGACCCAGAGGTTTCATTTTCATTTTCATAGTAAGAACTGTAAAAGTATGTAACAGACTAAGTATGGGGTAATATAAACAGACATCCCAACTGGCATATAATAAGCCAGCTATTCCTTTAAAAAAAAAATAAATTATTTTTAATAGTGTTACATCCATCTGTCCTGAGAAAAATCTGACAAGAATTTTTCCTGATTCTTTTCATGTCTTAGACTCTGGGAGAAAACACGAACAGCTAGGCTTTTTTTGTGTGGGCTAGGCTTGTCTGGGCATTTGGTTCACATATGTCTCATAAACAGCCCCACCCCCACCTTCCTCCCTGTTTTTTGACATACTCTGCTGTTGCATGTTTTCAGTGGGAGTGTCTGCTATCTCAACTAAGGGTATAGTATTGGAAGATCTGCTATTTAGTTTGCTACACTACTCAGCCATGAGTAGTAGCAGGGAAATGATTCTCTTGTTTGTTTTAAAGAAACACTGTACAGGGTGCTAACAACCTTAATATACAGGCACCTATAAATAGACTTCCCATCGAGCTTGCAACTTTAATAGAGCATATATATAAAGGGATGGGGCTTAGATACTTGTATCCCTCCCCACAGTAACACTATTTTGTGCTGCTTCAGGAAAAAGGCTTTACAATGAGAGATGGCTACCCCAGATAAGGTGAAAATCTTGGGTGTTACAGCTCTGACTTGTCTTCTGATGGTGGCAATTAAGATGAGCACATGTGAGAATATTGAGGTAGGAGCCCCAAATGCACAAGTGTAACTTTAGATACTCCGGAGTCCTAGAAGTATTCACAGAGCTGAACCCGCCCTCTGTTAGTCTGAACCACCACTGTGGCATCGTTCCTTTTTTTTGACAGGGGTCCAGCCACACTGAAAAAATCTCATCTGATAGAGAGAGAGAGGAAAGCAGGAACAGGGCCTGGCAAAAGTTCGTGCAAGGTATAATAATAGACTGTTTTCTGCCATGCATAAATAGTCAATTAGTAAGAGGAATTACACTGTGCTGCACCTGAGAGCAATTGCATCTGCACATGCCAAAATGGATTCAGCAATCTTTTAGACTTTATTTTGCATCCATCACATTAAACACAACTTAACTTTCCCTGCACAATAACATGCAGGGGTTTATTGATATCATGGACTTTTTCCTTTTTAACACAAGATTTTCTTGAAGCCCAGGGGGCATGTTTTCACCTGTTTGATTTTTTTTTTTCTTTTTGGTTTGTGGGGGGGGAGGGGTTTGTTTGCTTTTCTTTTTGTTTTGTTTTGTTTTTAATAGTGGAGGAAAGTGTCTAGCAGAGGTTGTGAGTTTTATAACCCTACTTCTAGACATCTTCATTAGCATATATAGAGCTGTTTACCTAAGAAATCCTGTGCTACCTTGGGGGGCAGAGGTTGTTTGCACTGAAGAAATATCTTATTTGGGATTTCAGAAAGTGTTGAACGGAAAGTGCAACTGTTTGACTACCTGCGTTACTTCTAGAGGGTTCTTTGCCTTGTTACTTAGCTGTTGCTCAGCCCTGCTCCTCCAATGGCATGCTTGCATCATGGCAAGGCAGTGCAGAAAAGAGTTGCAGCGTTATCAGTCTTCAAGCAGAGGCTTCTCAGTTGAGAGAGGGAAAAAGAGATGATATTTCAATATGCTGTGCTCAGATCAGAGCACCAAACAAGCAGTTTTTCTGCAGAGAAGCTTCTCAGCCCTTTACTTGCGAGCGTCATGTTTTGTCTTTCAGTCTGAAAAGAGTTGTATTTGGTCTGTATAGCGCAAAGATAAGATGTGAAACACAAACTACAAAACAGCACTGAATACTAAAGCGAATGAAGTGAAACTCCAAAGTGCTTATTAGGGAATAGTTGTTTATACCATGAGTAAACACTGCATGGTGAGCTAAAGTTTCCGGTGTGAATGGTCCCTTACAGGACTCTTAAGTCCTTTCCTCTTTGCATGTTTTCTATTTAAGACAGTGAGCATGCATGTATCCAAATTTCAACATCCTGTGTTTCACATTTTCAAGTAAAAGTATTTCTGTCCCTTCCACATCAAAGCTGGACAGATAGGCTGAACTTGGGGAACCCCTCACCAGTGATTTAGTGCCATAAAAAAGGGGAGATAATTTCCATGACACTGTGCTTGGTCCTAACCTGAGTATACTCCTCTGCAGTATATAAAGCGATTAGTGAAACTTTAAGAAATTGTTTTCACTCTACCAGTATTACACAGCTTCACTTCAAGTTGAAGAGCTCCAGAGGGCCTGGGAGGGCTCTTGATAAAATCCACCCTCAGGGAATACTGTCTACTACTTAAAGCCTGTATTCACAGGATGTTTACAAAGAAAAGCTTGGAATGGGAGAAGCTGATGGGAATTTCAGGAAAAGCTGATGAAAAAATAGCTGCAAATGTGTAGAGGAAAATGGCAAAGTTATATAATCTTAATTCATATATTCTTAATTCTGCTTGAAAAATCAGATTTTAAAAGTTAGTATTTCCTTTATAGTATAGAAACAGAGAGGGAGAATTATTGTTTGGAAAGAACAGTTGTAATGGGGAAAGAAGAATTTATTGCTATTGCATCCCCTTTAAATTGGGGTATTAAGTATCCTTGAACACAAACCTACTTACAGGAAAGTAGTGGTGAATTGTTGTTGTGGGAATAATCAGGCTTTGGAAAGAAGAAATGACTCACCAGCATCCTAAGCTTAAAGTTTTCTCCATGGCAAAAAGAGTTGTAAGAGAATAATACTTGTTAGCAAAATTCAGAAAGTGAAAGAGGTCTGTGTCTGGGTTTGGAGAGCCTGGACTTCCTTTGGATGGTAGAGCATAAAGCAGTGGATAGAAAATAATGCAAGATGTTGCTGCAGACGCCTAGTTGGCTATACATGCTACAGGTGAAGAAGAAGAATGGAATCTGGATTAAGACTTCTTAGCCCTTCAGTTTGTCAATTCATATCACAAGGTGAATTGTGGGAAAGGATAAGAGCTGGATGTGGTTCTGATTGCTCTACCTCTAAGAGCAGTAGGGTGGTCATGCCACATAAGTTTGCATGATACATGGGGTCATGCAGTGAGTTTGCAAGGAAAAAGGGCTTAAAAATGGAAAGGTAAAATTTTAAAAAGTTAAATCAGGTATACTTCAGCCCACCTATTTTTGCTAGCTGAGGCTTCCTTTGCTTTTCTTATAGAAATCCTAACAATGAAAGTAGAAAGGCTAGAAAGCCCACTAGGCCTGTCTGACTGAATAGACCTGGGCCTGAATCCTCATATATTTTCTTCCTCAGTCTGTGGGCCAAACCTAGACACTGTGGATGATTCTGGGAATGCTTTCTGAGTATAGGGGTCAGTATAAGTAATTTCAGCTAAGATAACAGTGACAAGGTAGGATGTCTTGCTGTTACTGTGTTCTGTTTGTCATTGGAAATTCCTACCTGCACCTTATTCCACTTAGAAAGGATTTCCTTAACAGAGGTGGGCTACATTACTCCCACATGTCCTGTTGTCTTGAAACTGCGTTCCTCTTCTGGCAATGAGATGACAGACCCTCAAAGGATGTTGTTATGCAGCACAATTGCCTTTTTGAAAGGTGACATGTTGGGGGATATTTAAAGAACGGTTCACAGGGATTTTACTGAAGGATTCCCACTGATGTTGGTTTACCTTCTGCAAGTCTGACAGGGTAGATTAGGCCACATTGGGGAAAACAACATTCATGCTCAGTCAGTCACAAAAGATCACTGCTATTGTGTCACTCGTGACAGAAAACAGTAGGTATTAGCCATTGCAATCCCTGTTCTGTTGATTTGAAGCTTGTAAAGCTGGTTTATGTTCGTTGAAGGAGTGCTTGTTGTAATAAGCAACTAAGCTGAACTACTGTGATCCTGTAGCTAGGGCTCATGGAGGAACTAAACCACATCTCTTCACCTTAGTGCTCAGAGAGGGGGGCATTTTTTCCTGGAGTTTATTTGTTGAAAAGAAAAACCAATTTAATTAGTTTAGAGCTGTCCTACTGTGTTCATACAGAGCATGATGGTTTGGGCTGAATCCAGCATTCCTTCCTTCCTTCTCAAAACTCCAGCCATCTTTACCAAGACCCTGAGGTAGTTCCTCTCCCTTAGTTGTAGAAAGGGTGGTGGATCTCTGATTTCTTCTTCTTGCCTGCCTCATTCTCCCACACTTATATTTTTTAACACTTCTTGTTTGCTTCTCTTCTGCTGCCATATACTAAAGAGTTAAAACTATTTGAATCCACCTCAGCCTCTCTTCCCAGTGATGGGGAAAAATAAATGTTATTTTATTTGAGATATGTCACAAAGGTTGCAGAAAATACAGTAACTGACAGCATCTTTCATGTTGTTCTGTCATTTTTCTGAAATAAGAAAATTTCAAGCACTTATGAATTAGAAACACTGACTCATTACCAACAGAAACAAAAAATTCCAAATGTCTGACTAAAAACAAAAATAGAAAAATTAGAATAAAAAGGTCCCACAATCTGTCTGCTACCGTCAAGCAGCAGAAAGCAACTTGCTGATAATACATCTGTATGGCCTGACTTTCTGAAAGGCAATGCAGTCAGTCTTAGAGTCAATATGGACTGTAGTTTTCTTCTTACTGTAAAATTTAAAGAAACACATGGAAAAAATGCATGTTACTGTGCTACAGTAAAGTATATGTACTAGCAAAAAAAAAAAATAAAATTTAGTGAAGATCAAATGTAAAAGAACAGTAAAAATACATCTTAAAGACAAAATAGAATTTATTTATGTCCAGAAATTCATGCTTTGTTGCTTCTCTATATTTTATTATGCTAAGACTAAGTACTGCAAAACATTCCCATGTACAGTTTGATAAGTAAATGAACAGTCAATAATGACAAAGCTAACTTGGCTCTCTTGTTTAGATAACTGGAAAGAATTAATTTTGCACTTCAAATCACCATATCTGAAATAGAAACAAATTGTCTCCCTCACAGAAATAATTTGAAGTCGATCATTTATATAACTGCTTTTTGTGTGTGTGTGTTCTCTGAAGTAGCTTTGTTCAGGTCAGGATTCCTTGTTTCTTTGAGTGAAACCTATTTGCCAGTTTTCTATATTTATTGCCTGAAGGCATTAATCATAAACCATTTTCTGTGAGTAGCTGATGCACAAACAGCCAAATTTTATATTGTGTTGTTTAGGTGTAGCTGATTAGAAACTCACATGATACAATTTCTGTTTCTGGACTGAATGACCATGCATGATCTACCAGGATGAATATTTGCATGGGTGAATTGAAAATCCTATTTCTGTGTATACTTACTTGAAATTTCCTTCCACAGGTGTGCAAATAAATGGGATGGCTGAGAAGGGGAACACAATGGGAAATACATTTAAAAATGGAGTGAAGTTTTTTGCCTTGATCTAGAACTGACACTGCAAAATTAATTTTAAGAGAAGAATAATAAATATATATCTATTTACCTTTGAGTGGTGATGAGCAGTTCTGAAGTATATACTTCATAATATATTTTTCTTGACCTTATTATTTCTTTTCATGAGATTAATTAAGTTTCTACAGGTTTAATTCTTTGCTCTTGATTTTAAAGAATTTTAAAACCATTCTTGGCTGCATTTGTAGGTATATTCTCATATGTTCTTACTTCTTCTGACTTCTGCTCCTGTAGTAGAAATATCAGCCAGCTGCAGAAAAGCATGCAAAAATGACACCCTTCTTTACTGATCTGAATGTTTTATTTATGAGAGGTTCTACTTTTAGCTATTTTGGTTAGCTTTTCTGTGGTTTAAACGTGAGCTTTTAATAAATAATCCCTGTTGCATTTTCAAAACTACCCTTCATTGATTTGGAAATCAATAAACCATACCTAACAAATCTGACCTGCTAATGAACAAGGATTTGCTCAAACTGCTCTTTAAAGCCATGGAAATTTTATATTGAGCCCAGGAGTGATTATTTAAATGTTGGTTAGTTAACAAGTCATATTCTTTGGAATGGTATTTTAATTTCAACAGCTCTATTGATATCCTTCCTATCAAATATGGATCAATAGCAGGACCTGTTGATGGCTTAAATGGATTCAGCAACTTGATTTGGCAAAAATATTGTGAAAAATATGTGCTATTAATGTGCAATAACTCTTGTTTCAATGACAATTTTATTGTTTCACTTAAAACCTCCCAAATAAAATGTTACAGATATGAGCATAAGCTTGAATGAAAATTATAGTTTTGACCCAAATAATAAGTGACATGCACTCCATGATGTTCAGCAGAAGGTAAACTCCAAATATTACAGTTCTATTGACAGGTTTTTTTGTTTCAAAATCGAGCTGTAAATCTTTGAGCAGCACACTTCTGTATGAAAGCCAAAAGACATCCTTTATGCTGTTCATGGTATTTGGACTTCATAGTGTTGACTGCAACTAAACAGTTCAGAGCAATGGGCTTTTCCTCTCTTTCTGATAGTATTCCCTTTCACTCCCTTTCTGCTTTCCATAAAAAAAATTGTCTAGCCCGTACATTCAGAGACGCCAAAGCTGCTGCATGAGAAATCTGGATTGTTTGTTTTTTTCCTTAATGTTTCACAGAAATATCAGAGAATCATAGAATCATAGAATAGTTAGGGTTGGAAAGGACCTTAAGATCAAGCTCCAAACCCCGTGTCAAGGGCAGGGACACCTCCCACTAAACCATGTCCCCCAGGGCTCTAACCCAGCCTTGAACACCGCCAGCGATGGAGCACTCACAACTTCCCTGGGCAACCCATTCCAGTGCCTCACCACCCTTACAGT
>JAOEHX010051888.1:0-27511 GCA_025448015.1 Bolborhynchus lineola | reverse complement strand
CTGTACACAATACCCCGAGTGAGGTCTCACAAGAGCAGAGTAGAGGGGCAGAATCACCTCCTTCGACCTGCTGGCCATGCTCCTTTTGATGCAGCCCAGGATACGGTTGGCTTTCTGGGCTGCGAGTGCACACTACTGGCTCATGTTCAGTTTCTCATCAACCAACACCCCTAAGTCCTTCTCTGCAGGAAGCTCTGAATCTCTTCTCTGCCCAACCTGTAGCTGTGCCTGGAAAATCTTTCAAATGCAGGAGGGCCACTTGCTTTCTTGCACTTGAGATGTCTTCTTGTGTATCCTTTTCCCAATTTGTAAGCAGGAAAGATAACCAAAACCTACCTTATTGATGGCCTGAAATATATAATCTATTAATAATTGGAATATTTAAAAAAATACCTTAGCAAAGGGAGGAGTACTTGCTATTCCTTCCCACCTCTGTGCTGTGTTAAATCTTTAGAACACTGTAACTAACCGTAACTGCTGAACACTTTGTAAAAGCAGTTAAACTATCTTAAAGTGAGTGATAACTCCATGATTTAAATGGCAAATTCAAAGGCACAACTAGATAAAGGAAAAATGACAAACCAACCTGAAATAAAATATTTCTCACCTGAGAGAGAGAAATACTCAGGCATACAACCACGAGAAAACATTCACGAGAATGGTCCTTAACAATCTTTGATAGACATACATGCTGGCCACCCAACAGAATAATGAAAGCATCCCTGGGTCTTCTGTAAAGTTGCTTTCTCCTCAGTCAGTGCCCATTCTGTACTGCTGCATGGGGTTACTACATATCAGGTGTAAGGCTCGGACTGATCAGACTGGGAGAAGAGATGTGCAATTTTGAGCACTCCTCTGACTGGTGTGAGTCAAGGTCCCTCTTCATAGCCTCAGGCTTTGGTACAAGAGAGGTGGGGGCACCGTTGACTTCTGTTGTCTTTATAGCAAACTGCCCACTTTCACTGCTTCCACAGTGCCTCCTCTTGTTCCACCCACTAGCTTGCCAATGTCTTTGATATAAAAGGACTAAAGGATCATGAATCAAAGCAATTATTGAAATTCAACAGTTTACACATGCAGGTAAGCAGAAATGCAGAGCTAGACAAATCACTGCATTTGGGATAGTGAGCTTGTTTAAATGAGCAGCTTACCAGCAACTCCTGTGATGGAGGCTGTGCTCCACTTCCACCTGCCTGAGATAGAGTTAGAAGCAGGAGATTGATGCTGAATCGGTTGTGGAGATACCACCCGAGTAGACAAAGTGAGTTGTGCAGGTGCCCAGCAAACCCCTGGCTTATTTAATGAATGCCATTTACTCTAGATGGGATACTTGGAGAGCTCTGCCTTAAACAGGAAGCCATGCAAAGTCTATGAAAAGACTTCTTGGATAATTATGACCTCCCTAAAGAATATCTTTTCCCTGAAAAAGGCAAGAAGTTTCTTCGCAATTCTTGTCCTATAGGGAAAAGGGATTTGCTAGCATACTGAACAGTGAGCACACTCTTTGTCAGATGAATGGGCAACAGGTGAGAGGTGAAGGAGATACTAGCCTGATAGCAGAACTTATTTCTCCTTTCTATACATAAACGTATCTTAGCTTATCTTAGTGTCTTACTAGGGCACCTAGACTTGTCCTTGCTTAAAATAGCACATTTGAGCATAGCAGCCCTGTCTTCCCTCCACCAAAAATCTCTTCCAGTGTTTCTGAGCATAAAAGAAGGAGGAGAAGGGAAACTCTGATACAGGAATCTCTGACTACTGGTCTTGTTATTGTCAGAAGCTTACCAACTACTTTCTCCAAAGCTTCTGGCTATAACCACCATCCTCTGGAGAGACCTCCAAGACTACAGTCTTCATCAGTGAAGAAGGCTCTGTGCTTGGTAAATCCTTTCTAATAAAGATTTTTGAACATGCAACATGAAGCAATCAATTAACAAGCACCTCTGAGAAATGGCTCACCTGCATCAGCCCTTCCTGCTGCCTGCAGAAGTCAAGAGGGACAGAAGAAAGCCCTCCCTGTACGTTTACAGTCAGACTTGTAAATGGTTTCATACCATCAGAACTGGAAAATCCCCCCCTTCCACCACTGCAAATTTTACCCTGGCATCTAAAGACCACCTAGTAAAAAAATCCCCAAAGAAGAGGCATGAAAGCAGTGCCCTTTACTCTGCTTTAAGTTCTAAAGTGCATTAGGATTTCCAAAATTTCACATGAGGTAAAGAAGGTAGGTAACATACAAAGGCAACTCTATTCTCTGATGAGAATGCACCAAAATACACGCAATGTCCAGCTTAGAAGACTGCAGCACTGAAATACCCAGCTTTAAATCAACCACCAGTAAAGTCCAGCAACCACAGCATCTAGCTCCTAACTAGTTAATTCAATAGCTAACTAGTTATTCCTATACTATTTTTCAGACCGCAATACAAAAGTATTCTCCAAGATGCAGAAATGAAGGATGTGACCATGAATCTCAGCAAGGTGATTAAAACCCAGGAAGAATACAGACTAACAGGGTGAAGCCTACAAGATAAAAATTGATCATTTCTCTGATAACCCTGACATTTCTCTTGAAACATTCTGTGCATTCAAGATTGAAAGTTTGTCCCGATAACAACTGGCAAGAACAAGGAGAAACACTCAAAATTACCCATCGTGCTCTTCATTGAAGAGAAAGCCTCAATTTCTATAAAACAGTAATAATAATATAACACTCAAATTAGTTTTTTCAAATTAGAACAGGATGGAATAGATTGTTTCATTTGAAAGGGACCAACAACAATCACCTAGTCCAACTGCCTGAGCAATTCAAGGCTGACAAAAAGCTAAAGCATGTTATTAAGAGTATTGTCCATATACCTCTTTAAATACTGACAGGCTTGGGGCATTGACCCAGTCTTGAGGAAGACTGTTCCAGTGTTTGATCACCTTCTTCGTAAAAAAACACTTCCAAATATCCAGTTTAAACCTCCCTTGACAGAGCTTTGAGCCATCCCCACAGGGCCTATTACTGAATGCCCTCCTCAGGAAGCTGTAGAGGATAATGAGGTCTCAGCCTCATTTTCTCTGAACTAGGCAATCCCAAAGTCCTCAGCCACTCCCATGGGGCATTCCTGCCAGCCCTTTCACAAGCTTTGTTGCCCTTCTCTGGACACATCCAAGGATATTCACATCCAGTATTTGCATATACTGCAAGTATCTAAAAAAAAAAAAAAAATCTGCTTAATGAATATTCACCCAGTATTGTGGAAGACTGTAAAGTGACAAACTTGGCAATCAAGGCTTCTGTTTAGAACACCTGCCCTGGCTTCACCAGCAGGCTTTTCTGGGGACTGACTGTCCATGCAGCCATACAAATGTGTGACACCACACCTGTGCATTACTCAAGAGCTGTGAACTTTAACCACTTCTGTCAATTCATTCCTTTCATTTATCTTTTTGTCTACCATTTGTCTTCTATTTTGATGGGCACAAAAAAATGTCAGACCAATATTCGACATACCTGCATTTTATGTCAGTTTTGCACATCAAATTAGCCTGTAGTTTGGAGATGATGATGCATATAACTCTGATAAAGATCAGGAAATTTACCTGGAGAAATTAAGGAAGGATTTATATCAACATTAAGAAACACATGTTCAAAAAAAACTGGTTTGTGGATGCGTGTGTAGGTCCCTGTGTATCCTACTATCCTGCAGCTGCAGAATTTGCCACAGAACTCAACTCCCTGCTAAGGTATTATGCTCTGAAGATACCCTCTCCGAACACACAAGTCACCTTTGAAAATATAGGCAGTTCACTAAACAAAGCAGGTGATCTCACCTACATCTTTGGGGAGTGAGACACAGTAAAGGTGTCGCTCTCCCATCTGCCTTGTGTGGAGGTCTGAGACTGACACAGTATTGTGGCTGCAGAATGTGGCATTTCTCCATAATGCCACAATTTGTTGCTCTTTTGTAGCCCAGTAGCTGGAATGTTATCTTCTTCCTCCCTGAATTACCATAGCTTGCTGTACATTGGTGAGTTACTGGATTGCTGCAGCATGCTGTTTTGTTATCATGTGCTGCCACTACAACATGACAGTGTGTGGCCAAATTAAAAAACCAAAATGCTAGTTGGGAATTCCAGTGACAGAAACCAGTTTGGTTTCAAAAACTCACATTTCTGAACTAAAATGTGAATATCCTCAGAGATTATTAGCCTTTGGACATGCACAACAGCCATGTACACATCTGCCCTTTGTGCTCTTTTCTCATGAAAATCTGCCAGCTTGCTGCATGTGCCCCATACTCACCCCAATGGCGATGAGAATGGGCAGCCTGATGATCAACCAGTAATTCATGTTATAGTTTCTGGTCCAGCACCTAGCAAGATGTCAAAAAAAATGAGACAGGAAGAAGTTTCAGTACATTGCTAAAATCTCCCACTTTTCATTCTGTCACAGCAAGGCAGGTGGAGAACAATACTGAGGACTAGATACCAGGAAAGCGCATCATGCTGACATGGAACAGATGCAGTTGCTTCTAAGAAGCAGTGAATGCTTTGTACTACTGAAGCTATCATAATCCAGCTGGATACTACTCGTGAACCTTTCTAGTCCACTAATGGCTATGAATTATCATCCACTAATTGTGAAGATTTACTCCGGTAAAATCAAGGTCAGATTTGTCATGTGGCTGAAAGGAACCTGAAATGAGGGGAACCTGTTTGAGTCAGACCTTTCCTGCGTGGTTCCTATTCTTCTCTTTCAGCATTATCTTTTACTACTTTTCAGTCTGCACTGCCAGGACATCTTATTTAACTGTTTGTTACCACATTATCCCATACCTACCATTACTTTTCTTATATCAATACTTAGATCATTCATCTATTTTATTTGTCCTTGTTTTCAAAAAAGACCTACTAATTTCAATGAGAAAGCAATTCAGGCAGCATACTCCAGTTCCTACAGACTATATCTACAGGTTTCAGGCCCAAATGGAGTTTTAAATGTTATAAGCAAGAAAAATCAAAGATTGGAACAATAGTTCGCAACTTTTGTTGGCCAGCCGAGCCCTCTGCCAAGTAACTAACATGCTTCATTCTCCCTGTAAGTCTCATTTTATCTTTTTAGATTCTTGCATTGTTTAGCAATATTGGAGAACAATCACAAAAAATGTAATGCCTGAAAGCCACAGCTTGGGATTACTGGTTCAAAGTGAACTTCACACTGCGGGGTTTATACATCTAGTTCTTTAAGGTCCCTCCTTGGCCACAGCCTGCCCCCCTGATTGTATGATGGATCTAGGTGTTGGGGCAGCGTTCACATGCCATTCCACTTGCTGCTGCAGTGACAGCATTCTTAATATTTTTATGAAATAGCTTTGTTAGCCTCTTGCCATATTGGTCAGTATTACTCAAAAAGCAAGTCTTCAGTAAAGCTAACAGGTTTCTGAGCTACACAGTCTGTAAAACATAAGCGTATACAACAGAACTACAGAAAACATAAGTTCCTTCACAAAACAAGTTTCATCTCCAAATCTCATCTTCCAAAACATAAATATGCTCAATTTTCCTTAAGGTTTCTTAACCTTAATGCAACTTCAGCTTGGGTGATGCTTGTGGACAGCAAATCTTCTCCAGACTTATAATGGGACAGTCAACTTGAAAGAAATTAGCAAACTGTGTTGCACATGGTAGGGATTCATGTGCTCACATCCTAGAAAGGGAAGTGAAGCAACTTGACAATGGCAATTCCATATTCCCTGGTAGGCACTGCAAGGCTGAGAAGGGCTCAGGATTTCATTTTTCCTTTTAATTTCAGTTCAGCATTACCAAACATATTATTGCAAACAGTGGCTCCACAACCTACAGTTCAATTGTATTTTAAATACTGGAGAAAAAAATGTGTACATACTGTGTACACTCAGCATACCCGAACTGGCATGTGAGTAACAGAGGAACTTCTTAATTGGTACACATGACTGGGAGCCAGCTTCATGGAGCCTTTTAATTAATTTTATTTGAACCCCTCAAGACAGGCAGAATAATAGGCATGGCTGGAAGTGAAGTCCTAATTTTCTCACTAGCTGCAGTGGAAGCAGAGGCAATTTTAACATTTCCCGATAATGATGGAGTCTGAGAAATGATTCTTTACATTAACTCTGCTACATTTCTGTGTGTATCAATTTGCTTCCTGTGGCACAGAGCAGTTTTAGCTACTTTCATGTTTACATAAATAAATGCAAAAAAAAATGCCATTACAGCCCAATTAAAGTGTCATGGCTATGAAAGTGTCCAGAAAATGAAACTGATAGATCTGTACATGATTTCTTGTCCATTTGTGCTTTCTGGGATTGCCACACTGATAAATTCATCAACATCTACTGTGTTTGGGATCTAGCCCTGCAGTTTGCTCAGCACCACTCAAAAGATGCTTGGCAACTAATAGCCTCAGAACTGCAAATGGAGAACTGGTCCAGTGAAATAAATGCTACTGGGAAGTTTCTGCCTTTGCTTACCAACCTGGTATTCTTTTTCTAAAAATGAAACCACTGAATTTTTACATTGCAAAGTTACAGCTGAATGGCTCAATTTTTTAAAAAGACTGTAGGATCTCTTGCTCCCATAATTTATTGCAGATAGAAATAAAGATGTGCAAGTATCAGCTCTTTAGGCACAGACCAATAAGTAAGAAGCACAGCTTGCCTTTCATTTTACCTTCAGTGAAGACAAAGACTTTTTCAACAGTTTACTTTTTAACACTCCAACTGCTTTCTAAAGGAGTTCATACTTACACATACAGAAAGAGCAAGCCAGCCTGCTAGCAAGCCTTGCAGGCTTCAGTCCTTCATTCATATGGCTACATTCACAGGACTGCCTCAGATTCCCAGCCCTGACCCAATTTACTTCCAGTTATTCCTCATAGCCAGGGAAGTAGGTAAGTCACAAATGAAATTTACAGCCTGCTGCACATCCCTGGTGACAGCACTATGGCAAACAGCATGAAAGATATCCCTGGCTGCTCCAGCAAATGCCTGCCCAAGGCACAGAAATCTTGCCTTTCAGAGAGGCTGCTGAATGTGGTTATTTATTGCTGTATTTTACAAATATTTATACAAGATTTAGAAAATTCAATAAGGTACAAAATTGCCCCTTTTAAGGTCCGCTGAAGGCAGTGAGTGACAGTTTTCCTTAATAGAAAACATAAATCAGATCTGAGCACTGCATAATGTAGAAGGCTCAGCATGAGTGCTTTGAATACATTTTCTACATCAGTGGGAAGATATGACGACGGAACATCGCCTGTTCAGCGGCTGCATGTTCTCTACACTTCTTCTGATAGTTTCAACAAAACTTATACTACATCAGTAGGGCCACCATCTTGCTACAGAGTATTTTCAAGTCAACCTTGAAAAGGAAAATCAGAAAATCCTAGCATTGCTTAAGCAAGGAAAAAACAGTTTTGTCTTAACTATTTCAGTATTATGAAAGGCATTGGAAAAAAGCCAGTTCTTAATACTCACAAACAACAGAAAACAGTCCGGAGCTGGCTCTAAATTTTCACACTGCAGCCAGTCTCCACAATGACTGCACTGAGAGAGGAAGGGAAAAAGGACCCACACCTTACCCCAAAAAAAGAAAATAAAAATGACCCTCTACAAAAGTGCTGGCCAGGCTGTTTGGAAACTGAGTAAGAGGAAGACCCAATAAATAGTACATTTAAAATAAAAAGGAAATAGCATGAAGTGGTTTATTTCATTACAAAGAAAGCTACCCAAATATTTCCAGGCAGTCACAGTCACTGAGAAGAGGATGCCACTTTCCTCCCTTTTGGGTTTTTTTTTTTTTTCTTTTTTTTTTTTTTTCTTTTTTGTTATTTGGTATTTTTTTTTGCTTGTTTTTTAAACTGCAACAAACTACAATGCTATTTGGTACATAAAGCATTTATAAAGGGAAACTTTCAGATTAGCCAGTATAGATGAAAAGTATTTTGTATTTTGCAGCAGTCATGTGTGTGGTATAGTTGACTTCAGCAAGATTAATGTAAGCAGACAGAGAATATGCCTTTATTTTAAGATCTAAATAATGGAAGCTTAAGCAAGAACATGCAATCATATCTCTGCTGCTAGGCATAAGCTAAGCACTATAAATCGCAAGCAGAATCCTGTGGGAGGTTTTTGCCTTCCTCTGAAGCATAACTGTAAAGGCTACTGCCAAAGGCACAGTATCAGAAGTGGTCTTGGTTGGGTACAATGACTTCTACTGTTGATACTGTAACTACAGAAAAACAAAACATACCTTTCCTTGACCTGCAAAAGGATAGATTCATTCAGACATGCAGAAAATTCTGATCAGAAACAAACATATGCTCCTTTCTGAAACGTTATGCAAGACCTTCAGACAAAACAGAAGCAATTATGTGAGATTTCAGCACATTGCCAAAGCAAGCCACACCGAACAGAAAGCAAACAATGACCTGCTGATGCACGCATACAACACAAATGAGACAGCTAGAAAAATCAGAACTAAACCAACCCCTCATCTTCATAAAGGTACTTGACAGTTCCCCAGAGGATAACAAACAGCATTGGCACACCTGGGAAAAGAGGAGATAAGGTTTACACTGCCATTAAGAGAAGGTAAAAGCACAGAGGAGGACAACTTCCCTCTACCCCCACAATAATGAACAACATGATTAACTGGTGGCAGGGCTGCAGCTCCTACCCACTGATGGCTGTCAATGGTGGGCGGAGGAATCCAACCTGCAAGTAACTAATGCATGTAACTCATTTTGCCTGGGCCCCCACCTAACTCCTAACAGCATGAAAAATGACTACAAGACAATCACCCCCATACTCAGTACATACCAGCTTTTCTGTTTCACAGAGTTTCACAGAAAAGCCAAGGGAACAGAATTTCTGGAAGCTCTGCTAGCCTCTATATTCATGCTAGAGACGAGTGTGGTGTGCTCCCAAACCCAAACTTTTGCATCCACATTTCTGCTTGTTGTTAAGCACTAAGCTCAGCCTGTTTCTTGGCACTGGGGCTGGAACACACTCAGCCGCATGTACCCGTGATGGCAAAGGGGAGTGTGGGCACATGACACATAGCATGTGTGTTCAGGCATTCCCTGCAGAGAAGTCCCAAGTTTGGGCTGCAGTACTGCCATGGACTTGAGTGGCTGCAGCAAAGACAGCAGATGCATCTGATCTTGAGAAGAGACTTGGTCCTAATGCTTTTCTGACAGTGCATGTGCTACAGTTGGTCAGTTTATCTGGGGGGTAAAGGGGAGAAAAGCCAAATAAGCTGGCAGTCATTACTTGCTTTACAATGTCAAAGGCTCTCTCTCAAAATAATTTTTTTCATTTATGAAATGCCTGGGTCTTGAAAAATAATTCTAAAGTGCATCTACCAACCAATACTCAATATAGGGAATGCCAAAAAAGCCCACAGGTAAGGACAGCAGGTTGACACTCAACAAGCACAATCAGGAATTTCTCTCTAAGGATGGATTAAGATGGTCTAATTCCTCCATGTACCTCCTCGGATAGTGCCTGATGCTATAAGTACATTGGATAGGAAGGGCAAAATTTAATGTGCTTTGGTTTAGCATTCTTAAGAACCAATATGTCAAGGGACCATAAGAACATCAGTGTGTACCAGTAAGCACTGCACAGGGCAAATACACACTTCCTGACAGCAGAAGCCACAGAGAAACTACTGATCTCCTGTCATCTGAAAATCTACAAGCAGTATCTGTAGTGGAAAAACCTTCTGTACTGTATTATTTCTCTACTATCAGAGCAACTAAATACTACAGACATGAAAGACGAAGTATTCTCCTTGATTGAAGAAAAAATAAAAAGAAGGAAAATAAAGAGCACCAAGAGAAAAATACCAATTATTAGGATAATAGTAAAGATAACTGAGTAGAGATTATTGGGGCAAGTGGTTGAACGTTTTACATAGATGTACCTGATACTGACAATACACAATGTTTTGGGAGCAAAGTTACTGAGAACTCTGTGCTTCTTTGATAGTGACATGAGAGATTAAGAACAGGCTCATTGCAAATCACTTCCAAACACAAATGAGCCTTTGATTCACAGAAACTAATTATAGTTTGAGTTATTCCTTTCTTGACTTTGCTAAGAACTAAGACATCTTAATATAAAACTTAAAGGGTAAGACACAAATGCCAAGAGCACAAAGGCTGTCAAGTGGAGGAAACTTGTACATCAAGTGATAACCACAAATTGTTATCATTAACTCCATCTTCTGGATATATCAGTTATATCTCCATATTTAATCAAACTTGACATTTGAATTGAAAATCTATTATTAACATTATATGTCATAAGAGCCTAGAAAGAGGCTGGTGTTATTGAACTGAATCAGCCTCCTGCTATGCAAATGTTATAGAAATTAATAGGCAACATGTACAAGGTGACTTGTTCAACACCCTCTACCCACTCCCACATGTGATGCAGGCCCTTGGTGCCTGGTTGTCTCTGAAAACTGCCTCATCAGATGAGAATACATCAAATTTTCCAAAGCCCTAGTCAAGATCTAAAGAGAAGACTGCCCCAAGAACATCCCCTATTCCACCTCAAGTCTGTATAAGTCATTCACAATATCAATACAGAAAGCCTGCAGCATCTCTGCAATACCTGTAATTTGCAAGGATTACTGAGGCTCTCCACAGATTAGTTTACAATCTCAGTACCTGATTAACCTGCATTAACTGGCACAATGCAAATATTATTCTGGTTAATTCACTCAGCCAAGAGAAATTTAGCTGGCTTGAGCACACAGAGAAAGCAAAGTACATACAGCTCCTTGAATAAATTCTATAGATGACTATCATCTCAGACGATCAATTCAGACAGAATCCTGGACTCCCAACATGCAGCATTTCAGTTTCAATCCTACACATCTTTCTCTTGTTGCTGTTATTCAAAAAGTATCAGGAATTTGAGAAAAAACTGTGCCCATTTATGGGATGCATTTATTTAAGATATAGTCTGAACTCTTTCTGGTTTTGCTTTTTGTCATATAGAAAACTCTGAGATTGATATTTCTGACCACAAAAAGGTCTCTGAATTCTGGAAATAGTAACATTTACTTTCATCTGTACTCCATCATTGCTGAAGATTCCAGAAACTGCAACAGCCTGCTCATAACAGCCTCTACCATGTTAATTCTTGCAGGCTGACAACTGACTACAAAACTTTGAGCACTACACGGTGATTATGAAATCTATCAAGTGTACTAGGAAATAAGCATGCTGACAGCTCAGGTAATAAAGTTCAACTCCAAACGACAGGGCATCTGAATTATAGACTGCGATAATAATACATATTACAGATGATGGGAAAGTAATGGAACTGCCAAATCACCATCTTAACTGCATAAATAAGCAGCATGAACTACTCATTTTCACTCTACCTTATATAATCTACACATGTCCAGGTGTATTAATATTAAGAAAAAAACCCAAAATTTTAAAACTGACTTTATCCAAAATTATAATAGGATGGGGCAGGCAAGAGAAGAAAGCTGCGAGAAATTATGCACAGGAACCACTGTTTGATATTTTCACAATGTTCCTCTGTCCCTAATGAGCAGAGTTGAAAGCAATTCGTGGAGCTGCTAATGCAAGCAGCCCATGTCCTGAGAACAGCATGTAGAAACCAGCCTTTTCGTTTAACAGGTCTGAGACATTCTGGTAATAGAATAGACGAAGCTTGCCCCGGAGTACATTAAATAGCAGTTACCACGAAAGGCGTCACCAGGTGGTGCTATTCCATGCCATCTTTCCCCTACCTCAAGGTCCAAGCAAGTTTCCATTCTTACAGACATGGTATCTATAGCTTTGCATGATACCACATTTTACATAAAGGCAGTTTCAGGGAAGAAAGATGTATAAGGAGCAAGAGAGGCTCCACTCATCCTCATATACTGATTAATAAATTTATCTCTGCAGGATCAGAGTACTGCCATCCTGTTGAGGCCCTTAAATAAGGGCATATTCTGAATACAACATTGCAGACTGATGAGTTGGTGTATAAGCTCGTATTTGAGATGTAACCTGACTGGTTTCCACGTTCTGAGAAGTTCAACCTCCAAAAAAATCAGTCACAAAAAAAAGAAGGACATTACTGCTGTCAGCAGAACTCCAATCCTATCATCTCTCAGAAACTCCCAAGGATTGTCTGATTCTGATTCTTGATGTACAAATGCAAGAAGTGATGGGAAGCTGAAAGAAGCAATGAGAAATGAGTAGATGTAGAAAGAGTAAAAGTATTGAAAATGTGAGATGAGATGTTTTTCTAAGAAAGGAAAAGCATAAGAGTTTAATCCAAAAGACAAAAAAGTAAAAAAAAAAAAAATTAAGAGAAAATCCTAACGAGCATTTCCTACCAAGATTAGTCAGGACAGAATCCCTACTTTCACATCCTCACCTGAAAGAGTTTTCATTTGAAAACAGAAAAGTAGTGGTCTGCGCAATGAATGCATCCTGTTGCTACACTAAGCTCATACTGGGCTTCAGAGGGAATGTTTTTACTGTCTGTGTTCCAGTCAGATCTTCCTTGCAATCAGGATGTAGATTTTGATATCCTAGCTAGGCTTCCTACCTTTAATGGCTTCATTCCCTCAAAGTATTCTTCCTTAGACAAAATTTGGATTGCAGGGTTTGAAAGGAAGGGGATTATTTATTTTTAACGGCAGCTTCCCTGCTGCAAGTGCAGCTGGGTGTAAAATTGCCACAGAAATTCAGACAACATTTAGCTTTTTATTACCAATTTCTTCTTAGCCTTTCATGCTGAAAATTGTCTCCTGTCGTTCTTCCGTCCTGACTGTTGCAAAAGTTGCACAGTCACTGTGGGACACTGCTATGTTTCTCCACTCCCCTCTCCTCCCTACTTCAGTGTGAACAGGTCCTTTTCCCCACTAAATGCTGCCAATTCAGCAGCATTACAGTGCAAACTACTCTTCTCTAGAAGCCACTGACACGGCTAGTTGAATTCAATGTCAAGCTCAGCAGCTCTTAATTCGGGCTCAGACATGATGAGTTGATGTCTTAGATGCCTGACTAAGAACAGCCTGTACATCCTCAGAAACAAACAAAACGTTATCATCTTGATCTCCATAGTTATGCTGCTTTTTCCCCCTCCTTTCTTCTGCAAATGTTCTGTTCTCCCAAGGTGGAGAGATCCATGAGCAAAGATTTCTCTTATGCTACAGGAAGGAAGACCAGGTACCAGTAATGTATTAACAACAGATTCTTTTTCTGCAAGTGATTAACAACTATCTGAATCAGCATCCTGTTTAGCTGCTGCTGTGCTGACGTCCAGACTGAAGGGAACAACTTACTCACCTGTTCAACCATTAGCCTATTAGGAATTTGGGGGTTTGATGCTGTAACTGTTTCTGCTATTTTTTCCTATCAGCTTTGAAAATGGCATAAACCCACTGTTTATGCAGTAAGATATGCGGAACTCATATTTAAAACAAATGCATGCTTTCACAAAGAAAAAGAAGACATAAGCAAGACATTTTCCATATTAAATGAAATAGGAAATATTTAACAGTGCCATCTCAAAGCCTAGTATGGCATGAAAACCCAGCAAGGAAGTGGCCATTACAAGCATACCTTGCAAGTAATCAGGAAGGTTTATAAAATCCTATCACAATATGCATGATATCAGTATAAATGACTCCAATTTTGTAAAACTACATTACTTCCCTTACGTCTATCAAGATTTTATAACTTTTCTAGTTTTTGCAAAGTACAATAACACAAGGTAAACAGATTTTTCCCCTAATAAAACACTTCAACAACAAATAATAATTACTCATACAAATTGATACTAAATGGAATACTAATAACATTAAGAATTGTCCTGACATTATCATCTAGTGAAAATATACTTGGGAAATATTTATTAAGTTTTCCTTACACTCTTCACTGTCTGTTAACTGTTCCTATGAAAATACAGATTGAGTATGGTACCTTAGAACAACTGGCCTACTTGGGGCTGATGGGGTCCATCTGTTAGAGAAAAGTATCTTTGGTCATAGGCTTGCCAAGTTGGTGAAAAGGCTTTAAACTAAAGGCATTAGAGAAGGAGAACTTCAATCCATTCCACTCCTACCAGTATGATGCCAGTGCCAGCAAGAGATGCCCACAGCCTATACAGAGATCACAGGTCAGCAGGAGAGCACCTGAAGAGCAGCAAGAAAGAATTCCAGCCCCTCCAGCCCAAGTTTGCTTCAACTTAAAGACCTCCAAACAAACGCACATAGCATAGGGAGTAAAGGAGCCATAGATGTTCACATACCTGCAGGGCTACAACCTTACTGATACCACAAGACGCATGGTGGGATGGCTCCTACAACTGGAGTGCTGGAATGGAAGGATACAGGCTCTTCACGAAAACCAGGCAGGAGAAATAAAGGCAGGGTGTTACCCTCTGTATCAACAACCAGCTGGAGAGCAT
This sequence comes from Bolborhynchus lineola, assembly GCA_025448015.1. Lineage (NCBI taxonomy): Eukaryota > Metazoa > Chordata > Aves > Psittaciformes > Psittacidae > Bolborhynchus > Bolborhynchus lineola. Next base: position 13,025 of record JAOEHX010051888.1, on the reverse strand, counting down.
GGAGCTCCACCTAGGAATGGATAAGCAGCTGACCAAGAGCTTATAGGTCAGGATTAAAGGGAGGGCAGGAAGAGGTGACATAACATTGGGGGTCTAGTACAGGGCACCCGACAGGGAAGATCAAATGGATAAGGCCCTCCAGAAGGAAACAGAAGACCTGGTTTTCCCAGGATATGGAAAAGACAGATACTGTTGGCTTTTTTCCCCTCTCAGTTTTCACCAGCAATTGCTCCAGATACACCACTGAAATCACAGAAGGCAAAGGTAGGGACTAGGAGAACAATGAACCACTCACTGGAGAAGATCATATTTGAGACTAAGGAACCTGAAGGCACACAAGTCCATTATGAGATGCAGCATTTTTTTTTTTTTGTTGTTGTTGTTTGGGATTTTTTTTTGTTTGTTTGTTTTGTTGTTTTGGTTTTTTTTTTTTTTTTTTTTTAAGTGAAAAGGTAAGACACTTGGAATTACAGGCCAGTCAGACCCACCTCTTTGTCCAGCAACATCATGGAGCAAATCATCCTGGAAACTATGCTAAAGGATATGGAAAATAACGAAGTGATTACTGGCAGCCAACATGGCTTCCCTAAAGGCAAATCATGCCTGACCAATTTGGTGGCCTTCTACAACAGGGTTACAGCATTGGTAGATAAGGGAAGAGCAACTGATGCCATCTACACCTGGACTTGTACAAAGCATTTACTACTGTCCTGCACAACATTGTCTCTAAACTGGAAAGAGATGGATTTGACAGATAAGACACTCCATGGACGAGGAATTGGCTGGAGAGCTGTGGTAAACAACTTGATGTCCAAGTGGAGATCAGTGATGAGTTGTGTTCCTCACTGGTACTGGTGCTTTTCAATATCTTTGCTGGTGACATGGGCACTAGATGAAGTGCACCCTCAGTAAGTTTGCTGATGACGCTCACGAAGTTCAGTAAGGCCAAGTGCAAGGTTCTGCACCTGGTCTGGGACAATCCCTAGCACAAAGACAAGCTGCATGGGGACTGGATTGAAAATGGCCCTGAAGAGGAGGACTTGGGTGTGTTGTTTGATGAGAAGCCCAATATGAGCCAGGAGTGTGCACTTGCAGTGTAGACAGCCAACCATATCCTGGACTGCCTCAAAAGAAGCATGGCCAGCAGGTTGAGGGAAGTGATTGCCCCCCTCTACTTCACTCTGCTCTCAAAGACCCCATCTGGAGTACTGTGTTCAGCTCTGGTGCCCCCAACATAAGCACACAGGACCTGTTGAACAGAGTCCAGAGGAAGGCCACTAAGATGACCTTTCACATGCTTCTATTTGAAAAGCAGGTTTATGCTACGTTTTGTATTGAGATGAAATAATCATGTTAAACAAAAGGGGAGAAGTATTTTTATTTACAAAATTACACAGACATTTTCACCCACTAAAAAACAATAAAATAAAAATTAGCACAATTTAATATAGCAGTTTAAAAGCTTAAAGAGAAATTGTATTGGGGCAGTTCTACCTATTTGAAAGCTGGCCCTTACATTACAGTTTTGCTTGGGATTAACTCAAGGAAATAATTTGCTCCAGTTTCTTGGTTTTTTTTTTGAGACCTGGTGTTCCTTGAAAGAAGCATAACAGGGCAAACATAGAATCACAGAATAGTTAGGGTTGGAAAGGACCTTAAGACCCTCTAGTTCCAACCCCACCTGCCATGGGCAGGGACACCTCGCACTAAACCATGCCACTCAAGGCTATGTCCAACCCGGCCTTGAACACCGCCAGGGATGGAGCATTCACAACTTCCCTGGGCAATCCATTCTAGTGCCTCACCACCCTTACAGTAAAGGATTTCTTCCTTATATCCATGACCAACAGTATGTGCAAACATTCAGGTGGACAAAAGCCTTGAGGAAAACACACGGTTTTATTCATATGTACATTTTTGAGAAGTACAAGTGCAAACATGATCATACAGGAGCCTGCAGAAGCTATTCAGACAGCAACAGTACCATACGGTCTGTGAGTGATCACACAAAGTTTGCTTCTAACTAGAAGAAATAACATGAAATGACTAACACTCACTAAGTGTGTGAACAATACATACATGAAATTTCAAAATATAATTCATCAAATGATGAGTAATGAACAAGTTAAAAACTATCCTTTAAGAGAACAATTCATTAACAGAACAAAGGGTCCAGGTATCAAATCAGTTCTGACAATCAAATACGTATTTATTTTTGGATCCAGCTTTATATTTACAGTTGATAAAGTATTTGAAAGAGCAGCACTTTCACAGCAAAAACAGGAACCTACTGACTCCTCTATCATGCTGCTCAAAAAATTAAATATTCTGAGCACTGCATATGTCAAAGGTATTTGGTGAGATTCCAGAGCACCCAAAAAATGGAAACACCACTGAAGAAGCAAGAAAGTGAAAAAAATCTTCATGTCTTTCCACTTTGAGAGACTAAACTGTTACCTGGTATAACTAATCTGGGAACATGAACTAGCAGATCTTTTTGCATTTGAAGGTGGAGAATCACTGTCAAGGTTTTCACATGCAGCCACGTCTAGATTAGCAAGAAACTGTACAGATGAGTATTGAATGGGCCAACCAGAGCTTTTCTAAGAAGCTTGGATGAAAGCCATTTATCCAGTGCCAAGTTCTAGCATTGCCACGCATTTTCCACAAACTCATCCAGAAATTCAACAGTAGCCAAATTTATATTGTAAAGGAAGAACTAAACCAGCATCTTCTGTTTCTGCTATCTGCTTTTGTAAGACACAAACTAACTAGAAGTGATTCAGATCAAATCTTATAAAACACCACAATACCCTCAGGATTTGGCTAGATATAATATTGCTCTAATTTTCCATTTCCTTTCATGACCTCAGTCAGTACTTTAGGATAGCTCCACTATTCCCCTTCTTCCTTTTTTTTTTTTAATTGAGGGTACAGCTTTTCATAAAATATGATTAAACCGGTATACAAGGTGCTGTTGTTTTCCCTCTATGTCCTGTGTAAAACAATAATGGAAGATGTAGAACTTTTTAAACTAAAATTCTCCAGCAGAAAGCTGCTATTATTTGCATCTATTTATTTCCATCAATATGCTGGAAAGCCTTTGCTCCTCATATATCACTGTTCAGTAGCACTGGGTAATTCACAGTAAGCCGTTTATACGCATTTTAGCAGTGAACTAATTTGCTACAGTATTCAGAGGGGGCAAATCCATAGAGAGAGGACAGCCAAAGCAATTTAAATCTTCAAACTAGTATTTGTGAAAGTACTTGCTGTATTTACTTGGATTTACTTTCAGCTTTCCAAAAGTCACTTGATTTCCACCAAAAAGGGAAGGAGGAGAAAAGCAAGAGAGAAAATGCAATAAAAGCACACAAGGGACTTTTCCAAAACCAGGATTAATCCTGAACAGCAACATATTTTCTGGCTAACTGGACAATGAAAGAATTAAAGCTTCCGCATTTCTACTGAAGGTGACCGGCTGAATGAATTTATTTCATGGCATCACTGCTCTTGATCTTAAGCACACACATGCCCATGGCATGTGCACACTGACCACTTTTTTGCCTGGCAATCACTACTTGACCTGCTCTTCCCACATAACCAATCCAACATCTCCTGTCAGCAGCCCCTTTACACTTCCCTAGCTCATGCTGCCAGCATTTCTCTACTGTTATCCTTGATCAGACGCAAGGTGTGATTGCTATTTTGCACCTCAAATAGTTACATGTTTGAATGCAATGGGAAACTTTCAAGAGATGAAGCAGGGGAGTCCAGGGAAGTCCACACTCACCTGGAATCACCTCCATGTATTTTGCATTGGGAAGCCTTGCAGGAAAAATACAATGTGCCTATCACTGGTTTGCAGAGTTTCTGCACTGTTGCACAGCCCCTACATTATGAATCCACAGCCTCTGCTGCGTAACCATCCAGGAGCTGTGCTGACCCAGCACCCTCCAGCTCAAAGAAAATAAGGGATCAGAAACACAAGGGGAATGAGTAGTGCAGGACTGAACTGGGCAGCACTACAATCTAAATACAATGATTTTTCCTATTATACAGTCTGCCGGTGCATGCAGCCATTGGCAGACATATGGAAATATCAACTTACCCCATCCAACGCAGAGATAAAGCCGAAAAATCCTTTGCTCTGAAAAGACTGAAAGAACCAGTAGAGTGTACAGGTACATGCCTTCCACCAGCAACCAGTAGTAGTTTGCAGCCACACAATACTGCATCATCACAAAGACCAATCGACAGCTAAGTGATTCCTGTGATGGAAGAAAGCACAGCTCAAATGAATGCAAGAGGGGCTGAGAATAAAGAGATACTAACCCAAAAGACTTGCTCTCTCTCCTACTCTTGCTCCTCAAAACAACACTTGCTAAATTAACCACATTCAAGTACTAAAGGGGCAGAAGCCAGTAACAGGTGCTATACGCTGCAGAGAGATGATTTCAACATTCTTCCCTGAAAAAAAAAAAAAAAAAAGAAAAGGAAAAAAAATCTTTAAGTAGCACGTTCTGCATTTTCCCCTCAATAACCAAATGATTATAATTTGAAAAGCACAACAAAAGATGAAAGGTACTATAAGTGCTGTAAATGTACTGTACTGAAAGTGAAAGGTTCTGTATTAACTGCAGCCAGCAAATCTTTTCACTTCCCCAGGTATTCTATTCTGCACTTGAGAATTTACTAAAGAGCAAGTAGTGGATGTCATAATACTGTTTTACAAAGCAAAGATTTTTGACAGAACTGCAATACTGCTCAGTTCATCACATTTAAGTGCAAAGTCTCTCTTGGCTAGTAAATTACTGAAAGGTGGTCAGTAGGGCTTTAGATAACTATGAAACCTGATTACCTAATAAATACATCCATCAGGTCTGATGGAAACATACAGCCTAGTTTTTTGTGGAAGTAGGGAATGACTGACATGTGAACACTGAATGTGAACACTGAATGAATGACAATGTGAACATTTCCAAACCATTTAAGGTATGTATTACAGTATCACTTTTGGCCAGTTTATACACTGCAGATCAGAAGAAATCAGACATCATATAAGATTCACTTTTGGCATTAGTGCTTAAGCCTTAGGCAAAGTGTCAGAAAAGGATGGGAACTATGTATGCACCAGAAGACATACCATTTACAACCCCCACCCTGCATTGCTGCAGTAAATGCTGTACCCATGTTCTAGAAACACAAGAGCTATACAGACAACGAAAATCCTGTCTTTGAAGATTCAAGTACATTTTGTATACCACATCTGAATGGGGAAAGGCATGATTTCATCATTCACAAGAGTTGCATATCCTCTTCCTTCAATTAGAAGTATTTAATTGGCCTGTTTCTCCAAAGCCTTTCTAAATGCTTTCAAATTTGCATTTTAATCAGATACTTTTTTTTTTTTTATTTCCTCATCATCAACACATTATAAAGACCTCCAAGAATGACCAACTAATTTGGTCATTATACAAGACAGACAGTCCTATCACAAAAGGTGCTGGCTTAGGGAAATGAACGCCCTCTTGTCACTGCCAGAAAGAAATGAACCTGCAGCATGGCAAAAAGATACAGGCATGTGTATGTGCATATAAATATGTATATATATATCAGAAGTCCACCTCTTCATGTTTCTTCTGTCTAGTATAGGCAAACTTCCCATAGGCAGAGAAACACACCATGGCATCAACTACTTGTCTGTCCCAAGAACAGGGTGGCACAGCTACATTAAATTATCTGCCATCATCCAGACACACTGCAGAGATGACACCAATATCCTGAGGACTACCCCAGTGTCTGCCCCTACCTGGTAGGCAATAAGTCCTTCCCATTGGTGCTCTTGTGTGGCTGTGCTGTACATCCACTTCACCACTGAGTCTTTAATGAAGACTGATATAGCCCGGAGGATAAATGAGGTGAAGAGGTTCAGGTGAATATAATTCCTTGTGCAATGCAGATGTCTGTAAAAAGGAAGAATCAGCCATGATCAACTATCTATGGATAAGCTGCAACATCACACATAGGACTGAGGGAAGGAACAAGCCCTGTTGGAAATCAGGAGGTACCAGAGGAAACCCTATAACTTGAGAATAGCTGTAGGGATTTCAAAGTGGTTTTGGGAAGAAATCACTTTCAAGGAAAAGACATTCCAAACCCTAGCCCCAAGTGTATGGGGGAAGGAAGGGGACCAGTGTGGAAGGAAAAAAATACATTCAAAGTTAAAAAAGTGTAAAAATAATTTTCAGAAGAAGTATCTAAGAGGACTGAAAACAGTTAAATTTCACATAAGGCTGAATCTAATCTCTTTGAATTGACCCCAATGTCACTGCACTTGGCTCAGGAACTGGTGTGCAGTGCAGCTTCTGGCTGTGCCCAAACCCACAACAAAAAAAACCATCAACCTGTAAATTACCACTTTGACAAGCGAAAAATCTGTATTCAGATCGCCCCTGAGGGAACTGTAAATACTTTCTGTAGAAGTAAAAGGAACAGAAATTTCATCTCTACATTCAGAATTGAAAAAAAAACCAAAAACGCAAACAAAAATCCACCCACAAAAAAAACCCCCAAAAAATCAAATCAAAAAACAACTGAAAAAAAAACCCCAACCATGTAAAAAACCTTCTTGAATTTCAGCAGCCAGCTGTAAAGATAATAAAATTGCTACTTGCCAAAAGAGAGCATGTTAAGGGATAGCAAAAGAAACTGCAGTCATGTAAATGGCATCCAAATCCAGGGTGCTGCCACTGTTTTATCAGCCTTACACGCAAACATTTTTCTTCCCATCTTCTGCACACATCATCCTTTGTTTCAAAGGAAGTTACACTAGGTATGATTCTTTTCTGATACTAAAAAGATACAAGTAACATATGATAGACAGTAATTGTTCCAGAAAGACTATATCTATTTTTATTGTCCTATAAATTTGTGTAGAAAAAGGAACTTGGACTGAAAGTTATAGGTTCTGCACCGAAGGAGAACTTTTTTTCCATAGCTCAAATAGAACTTTTTGCAACACTTTTAAGTCACAGCTTATTTCAAAACTGATGTATGATTAATATCTATTTTCTTTTAACTCAAAATTTATTTGTTGCTACCCATCAGAACTGCTACGGACTGAAAGAAATTATGTAAATTAACCAACTGAAGAAAATAGATTGCAAGTAGTTACAGAGTATTCCTGCTACAAGCAATAAAAGCTATTTAAATTGTTTCAGTCACAAAGTAATGGCCCTTGTTCAGCTTCCATCACTGAAATTGGACTTTTCTTCCAGAGAATGCAAAATTGGACACTAGAGATATATTGTTCCTTTTGTTTTATCATTATTAAAACCAAGGCTTATTCTGTAGTTCAGGAACTTAAAAAGGCCTCCTTATTACAAAAGGGGAGAACATCAGCATTTGGTGCCACGGAATTAGATTTTGATCCGTATTTGTTGAGGTTGTGCAGCAATTGGGAGAGGCCATGAACAGAGGTTCCAATCAAAATCCAGCAACTGCAGTGCACATAGAGATAGGTCTCATGTATTTCATGAGATATAGGACCAATTTTTCCTCAGATAATTTTGACAGGAAAGCACAAAACACATTGGTGACAGTTTTACCAAGACTCTTGTCCCCTTTAACATCCTGAAAATTCATTTTCAATATCAGAAGCACATACTTGTGTACATTTCCTCAACTCCTGCTTCACAGTACAAATTAAAAATGTGAAAGCATCTCTCCACAAAAGTTAAGGCACCAAAATTCCCTCTCTTCTACAAGTCATCATAGAAGATTAAGAGACAAACTTACTCATGTTCCCTAACAAAACACATTCCCATCCTTCTTCCTTTCCAAAAGTATATGGTTGTGCTCTGTGACCTTTATGTTTGCCCTGTTAAGATTACTCAGAAGTATCACTGATGGGTGAAACAAGAAGCAAGAACTTATGTGAGAGACATTTGGAGACTTCAAGACATCTGGCATCTTGTCAAATGAGTCCCAAAGTTGCACAGGTACAATGCACATGAATTATCCCATGGCATTCACAGAGGGTGAGCACACCTCTGCATTTCTGCAGTAACTTTAAATCTTTGAGATTGCTAGCCTATGCTTCTCCACTGGAAGGAGGAGGGATAATACAATGCTAAAAGGTGTGGTGCAACATTAGAAGGCTCCTATAGTTTTAGTTTTGGAAATGAGAAGCTAAAAGGCATGACTGATCTTTTTAAATACATAAGGAGTATAAACACTTAAAAGAGTGAAAAGGAGTAGGATTGCCTTGCTAAAATAGAGTGCTGGCACCAGAGAAAATGATCTTTAACTGGCAATGATAATTCTTTAGTCAGGGAAGGAAGTTTCTTCAGGATCAGAGCACTGAAGGTTCCTGACTTGATTTCAAATGAGAGTACCAGGAGATGGAAAACTGTGCTTTTTTTTTTTCCAGGAGGCAGCCTCATCAGTCTGTTAAAGGGACAATGGGACCTGGCGATATACAGTAGCAGGGAGCTGGCTGGGAAATGGGCCAGACTGAAATTTATGCTCTGTGTATTCCAAGCAAGGCAAGATGAAAGCTTCTGTCCTAAGTGTCCTCTCACTAGCACCAGACTAGTGCTTCATCTGCAAAGCAACACCATGAAGAAATGCTGGAATCACTCTCCCCTCCCATCTCTTCCAGTGGGAATTTAATTGAAATAAGAAAGTCACAACAAAATATTTCAACTGATATAATCATTTGTTACACTCATTCAAACAAGTAACACCGCAAATATTTGAGAATTTTACTTGCATTTTGAGAAAAGATGGTTGTAGGAAGGAACACAGAAGTGACATGAGATAGAGAAATAATGAGGTGATAGAAGGGAAAAATGATCAAATGGAGAAAGTCTGTTGAAGCCAAATACAATCATATGGAAAAAAGTAACAACTTTCCCCACTCCAGAGCTTTGCCAGTTACCTGAATCCAAGAAGAATGGCAGTTGCTATTACAAGGGCAGAGAAGGAAAGAGCATATCCAATGGTGTATATGATGGACAAATTCAGGAGCTGTTCTTCTGGTGCATCCTGAGAGCATATAAAGGAGAAAAAAAAAAAAAAAAAGACAAAAAGGGGGAGGGAGAAAAAGACACAGCTCATGGGCTTCAGTTCTTTTCTTCCAGCTGCTTTCTAACTGTTCTTACTGATAACCAGAAATCATCCTCCCACTTTCAAGTTTCAATGCACATATCAAATCAAGTCTTCCACTTTCTGTATGCTCTAAAGAAATAAAAATTTAATCTTAATTCCCAGGTGCTCCCAGGTGTATGCTTAAGCAGCCAGGCTAGGAAACAGATAACGTGACATTATTTCATAACAAGTTGGAGAAGCAGAAATTACCACAAAAGCAAGTCTTAAACAGATGGCAGGAAGCACAGACACAACTCAGTCCTGCAGTAAAACCAGTAAAATTGATGTTTTCTGACTTGAACACTTACAGCAAGTCTCCTTACTACTGTGAAGAGGGTGGTCCTCTGACTACATCCATACTTGGAGGTAAATCAAGTCAAGTTCCATTCACTGATCCTAAGGCAAAGCATGCTTACATTCATACAACTATGTTCTGCCCTCCAAATAGTCTCTTCTGTCTCAGCTATGCAACCTCCTGATAACAAACATCTCATGACCTAGGTGCTACAGCACTGTCCGGGAGGGAGCAACCCAGTGTGGGCCAGAGCACCACAGACACTTGCACCCCTCTGACAGTACTGGCCTGTGGCTCTCTTTAGATTCTCTGTTGAAGAAATGACTACTGAGATCTTTGTTTGAAAGGGCTGGCCAAAAATCTTTACGGACAAGTATTTTAAAAGCTACAGGATTATTGCTCAGCTGGAGAGGTACATTCATATTCTCTATTCTGGTTAATTTCTAAGCACGTATCATAGTCTATTTATAACTAGGGCATTTCACTTCCCTTCTTCAAGCTGCTAATTCTGCAATTGACTCCGGAGACCTGTACTGTACAAAGGAATATGTTTGTACTTCAGAAGTAAGTACAGGTATTCAGATGTACTTTGAACAGATAGGATTTAAGGTGAACATACAGGCTGATCCCCAGGGATTTGCTAGGTTAATGATTTAAAGGGAATGATACAAGAGCTGCCTTATGAAGAGAAAACTAAAATGTCTTCAGTATCAAAGCTCAGGTAAACAACTGAGACTCAAAAATTTAAAGCATCTATGCAGATCAAATCCACATTACACACGAAGTAAATCAACAGTATTTTATCAGGATTCACTTACAAACCCGTTGGATTTTGTTTTAGCAACAATTGTAAATAATAAACAGCTAACTGATCAAAGCAACCTTTTGTTCTCATGTACAAGATGTTTAAAACAAAGTAGGTTGTTATGGGGCTCTCTATATATTAGCGGTAAAACCAAACACAGCTGTTCACATTTCAGGGACTGACAGCATGTATGCAGGGTTTCAGCATGTGGGTCAGTGTGTGGAAACTTGGAGACAGGTGCCAAATGGCCAAGTGTTTCCATGAGGTATCTCTCTCCTTGGCATGTCCCAACACAGCTCTGGAAGAAACCATAACGGCAAACAAGGAAAAGTCAATACAAAGCGTAGGCCTAGTTGTTCAAGATAACGCACTCTGCTGAGATACCCCAGAACAAAGAAGGGACAATGAATAAAGCTGAAAATTAAAGGAAAAAAGTCAATTTAAATATATTTAAAGAATCAGAAGCTATCTCTTTCCCTATCGCCTTCCAGTCTGCAGCCATTTATTACTTCAAAAGAATGAGGCATTGAGGAATAGGAACTCAAGAGGGCACAGGCCCTGCAGCACTTGAGAATTTCATATACTTGAACTCTTTTGGCTAGGTGCATGCTAGCTCCCAGTACCCTGGGACGGACAGAGTGCACTCAATTTATGTGAGAAAAAGCATTGCCCTTGGAAGGCTCACAGCAGTAATGGTATCATGTGCCACAAGAACGCATAGTGCGCTAGCTGATGCCAGTGGCTGACAAAAATCCCCTGGAAATCCCTATGCTGTCTTTCATTTGGTGCCTGGTTGTCTCAGCTCCCTGCAGAGTATAAAGCACTAGGGCAAGAAAATAACATTGACACGACTAATTCCATCAGTCATGGCAAATTAAGGTAAAAAGACAAAAAAACCCAAGAAACCCCAAACAAGTAAAAAGCCCCCCTGCCCAAAGGTAAAAAGCAAATACCCTTCAGTTCAGTTCATCTTAATAGCTGCTAACAAGACAGAGAGAATAAACACTCACTTTACTGTAACAACTTGTGAATGTAAGAAAAAGCAATTGGGTCACTCCTCCATTTGGGTGGGCTGCTGTTGAGCCCCTTGCCCTGCATCACAGCTGGGACTATCTGGTTCACTTCTCTTGGCTCTCTCATATACACTGAAACCAGCTCTCATCTACCCTCCACATTCCCTTTGTTGAAGAGGAGAGGCATGATGTTCCTTACCATTAACCTCACTGAAACAAGGCACTCAGAACAGGACACAAATGCATGTGCATCAATGACTACATTTTTTTACTCTTCTGTTTTGTCCTAAACAACAACAGCAACAAGAGATGGAAACTCTAACCTGGTCAGAGGCTTCACACTCAGACAGGTTCCTCCAGGGCAGCGTTGAATTCTCCTTCAGCAGCCAGGTCCCCTCCAGGGTGCAAAACCTGTACACCTGCCCATGCAGCACTGCCAGGAGCAAAACAAGCCATTGGGTTAATGAGAGGAGAGCCTGCTTTTACAGGGCAAGGTGCACAGAAGCTCAGTGCAAGTTTTTTCCTGGCAAATGGCTCTCCTGGCTGGAGGGAGAAGCCACAGCATTGCTGGTGGAGCATCTCACCAGCTCCCTGCCTGTGGCAGAAGCTGCTGCTGTTCATCCTCAAGGCCAGGGAGCAGCTTGTAAAGGCATCAGACAGTGCATACTCCAGAACTCCTAACTGCTCAGAAGCAACAACAGGCTGAAATAGTTACTGCAACCATCTTTGTGAAGATCTGACAAGATGCATAAATGCCAGCTCACTGAAATATTAAAAGACACAAATTTTGGAAATGTTAAGCCCCAGCTACAAAATCAGCAGGGAAAAGGGGGTACAGAAAGAGTAAACATGGTTGTTTTTTTCTGAGATCACACAGACCCAGAGAAACCTCAGAACAGGTATGTTAACAGAAGCTCTGCAAAGTGTAAATGCCTATATAAACATCTGTGCTACAAAACGAAGCTGTAAATCTTTTCCTAAGCCATTAATCCTTTTATTCCTTCTGTCCACACTTGTGAATAACGACACCAGAAATAAATAAAACACCTCTACAAAGCAGCTAGCAGCTTGATCTTGCAAAAGCACGTATGTCAAAATGGGTTATAAGAAAACTACATCAGACTGAAGAATCAAAATAAAAGTACAAAGGGGAAAGAACGCTCAACAATAACGTATCAAAAGGAACTCTCTGGAATATTGGGGAAGTCTAACAATTTTTACAGCTGTACATAAGCAACCTGGAGGTGTCTGTGTATCAGAACATAGCTGGAGTAATGATGTCAGCTGCTTTGCGAAGAAAGTTTCTTACTAGGCATGCTTCTGAACCAGTAAACTGACCTACTGCCCATTAGGAAGCTACCCCTCAAAAAGCAGTGCTGTGCCAGTCCCTCAATCAGGATTAGCCTCTATCAAGGCCATGTTTGGAATAGAATTCCAATGTTTTGAGGTATGAGAAACCAAGTTAAAAGGATTCAGTTCTATTCAGGTATCAAAATTGCAGTTTTCACTCAAACCCAGTCTTGCCTGCTGCAACTTCATCCTGTTGCCAGCTCCCTCCTTATTGAAAACCAAAACTCATTAGAACTCAACATTCCCTGCTCTCGTGAGACCTCACTTGGAGTATTGTGAGCAGTTCTGGTGTCCTCAACATCAAAAGGACATGCAACTGTTGGAGCAAGTCCAGAGGAGGGCCATGAGGATAATCAGGAGACTGGAGCACCTCCTGTACAAAGACAGGCTGAGAAAGTTGGGGCTGTTC